>JBBYHH010055481.1:0-15816 GCA_038382905.1 Daphne laureola
AACTCCAAGCCAAGAACAGATTGGCCATGGTGAAAATCAAATTAAAGTTAGTACTCACAAAATAGCAAGAAAAATAGTAGATCAGATCGGATGCTAATAAAATCCAAGCACATTCAACTCCAAGCCAAAAACAGGCAACGACGAGTTGCCGGAGGTGAAATAATAGCAAGAAAAATCGGATCCTAATAAAACTCCATCCTACAAACTGGATCTTACTAACTAGATCTCACCAACTTCATCGGCAAAAGTCACCAAGATAGACAAAGCCTACATCACGATCGAGCACGTGAAGCAATTGAGGAAGAAGACGACCTTGGATCGATCTAGGCGGACTCGGCGATGGAGAGCTCCGGTGAGAAGGGATAATTTCTGAATCTAGGATCAGATCCGTCACTTCTTCATCGAAAGCGAGTGACGGCGCCGTTCATCGCCGCCGGTGAAGGACGACATCCAAATAGAGGCTCATTCAGTCACCGCCAGGATTACTTCTTTTGTTTTCGCTTCTTCAAGGTTTCTTGCCATTCAGCCTTCGTCCAGGAAAAGTTGCTGCCAATTTCTGGGTAGATTAAGATCAAATAATCAGGGCGAGACTTAGCATCTGGGTTGATTAGATTAGATTAGATTAGATTAGAGAGGAGGTTACCGAATTGATTGAAATCGATCGGCAAGGAAGACGATCACGACCGACGATAAAGGGGATAAAGTAAAGGAGAGAGAGAGAGAGTGAGAAATAGAACCAAAGGGGATAAATTAAACTTTTGCGCATGTAGGATAGAATTGAAAAGTTTTTAAAAAATGAGGAGATAAATTGAAATTTAACTGAGGGTATTTTTGTCATTTTAATTAATTAATGGTTATTTTAACAGAGAAACTAATAGAAGGATCAAAATAGGAAAACAAATCAAAGTTATGGACTACTACATGACGAATTCTTAAAATGAGACTAAAATAGGACACGTATCAAAGTTAATGGACTAAAAATAGACTTCACTCTATTTAAAACTTTACAATTTGGTCCAAAATTTTTAAAGAATTTTCAGTTTAATAAAAAACTTTTCAATTTGATCCTAAACTTTTAAAACTTTATAATTTGGCCCAAAACTTTAAGCAACTATTCAATTTGATCCAAAATATTTTAAACTTTACAATTTGATCCAAAATATTAAAGAATTTAAAATTTGGTCCAAGACTTTTAAAAATTACAATTTGGCCTGAAACTTTCGAAATTCATGAAAAAGGCACAAAATCACTAAAAAGTTCAAAGAAGTTACCAAAAATCATAGAAATTCACCAAAAATCATTATATTACCAAACAATTCACAAACTATCATAAAAGAACTAAAAATTCATCAAAAATACATGAACACCAAAACTAGCAATAAATCCTAAAAATTCACCAAAAATCATAAAAATTCACCAAAAATTAGAAAATCCAAAAAACAAACCCTAAAAACTAACCTTGTGATGTTAGTTTCCAGGTGGCTGCTTTAAGATTGGCAGCGTCGGCCGGCGAGATGACAAGGAAGTCACCTTGAACACAACAAAACTTATAAATCTCACCAACTAACCGGGAAAAGTTGGAAAAAGAAAGAAGATATGGACTTACCTACCTTTGATGGTAAAGATTCAGGCCGGAAGGGATGTGTCAGTGCCAGAATCGACGAGAAGGATTTGATTCACTGACGGTTGGTGGTGGAGTTTAGGGGAAGAGAAAATAAGAAAAAGGGAAGAAAGGTGCCTGTTGAGATGAAGAAGGAGGTCGATAGCAAGCTGGTCCGTTACCTGCCCGCTACCATTTTCCCAAAATTCAAAAAAATTTCAATTTCCTTGCAACTGTTTGACTAACCCGCTACCACGCCCTCTACCATGCTGTAAATTATTATCTTTTAATTAAAGATACAAATCATAAATTTAATTAAAAAAACATAATCAATATTAATATGCGTTAAATTGAGAGTTAATTGAGTAAATATTTTCAAAATATTATAAAAACTTCTGGATTAAATACATAAACATATATTTAATATGCATTTAATTAGGCACTTGACCTTACAAGTCCATGTTGACTTTGTGGCCTTCAACCACCTGTTTTGACGATTCCAAAACCTTGAGGACCGTTTTTTAAAATTTTGATAAGTCTGGTGTCTTAACAAAGATTCCTAGTTCTTAGTTTGAAAGATAAAAAATGTTGAAATTAAAATGCAAAATACTCAAAAGTACAAGAAATCATTTGTTATGTGGTTCATATTGAACATTACGGTACATACATGTTTTAATCCAAATTCTTGATTAATGTGGATTTGTTTCTTAGCCTCATTCATATGAAATCGAAGATTATTTGCTAGAGATGAAGAAGATGGAAACTCTCAGTTGATTACTCCATTAGATTTTGAAGAAATCATATTGTAAAGATGCAATCAACTCAGAAAAAGAAAGAAATCAGAAAACCGTGTGATGCAGTGCGCATCAATGCGTTGACGTCCAGATGCTCAAAATGCAAGCTTCAAGTTTCACAAGCCATGAAACATTCAAATACAAAGCCATCCACTCCACTAATGATCTACAACAATGAGAGAATATATTCAAGTTAGAAGCTCTAAAAAAGAATCAAGATTGAAGAAGAAAATCCATCAAGTTGCTGAAGTTGATGGAAGAAGACAGAAAAGTGGAAAGATTTGCAACGTCTAGAGATCAATCAGCCAACGTTCAAAAAGTGAAAAAATGTCAAGATTTCATACGCAACAACTATATTAAAAATAAGAAGACGCTCCTACCCATATACATACATTCTTGAGCCTATAAAAGAAGAAGAAGGAAGAAGGAAGAAGGAAGAGATGAGACCAAACTGTACATTCTGATCCCTCTGTGAATACTCTTTATTCTCCTACATACCTATAAAGATCAAAAGACACTATCGAGTTATCATTCACAAAGCTTCAAGCAACCATAAGATCATCAACATCATCTTTGCCTACATTAGAGAGTCATCTTACAGAGAAGCCTTTTGTTCAATCTCTATTCTTGTAAAAGGCTTACTCTCTTGCGCTTATATTGATCAACTTCACTAGTTGGTTTTGTTAGACAAGTTCTACATCATTGATAAAGTGAAACTTCACAAGAAAGAGAAAGGTTGATAGTGTGTTCTATCAACGCGTTGATCACAGTCTACTGTCATCACTCTAAGTCCTGTTAGTCAAGCAATCTTGGCATAAAGTTTTGTGTGTCAGGAAACCATTGTTAAAGTCTTTTTAGTCAAGCTATTTGTAAAGTCTTTTTAGTCAGGCAATTGGTGAAGGTCCTGTTAGTCATGCATTAGGCGTAAAGTTCTGTATTTTAGACAGCCTTGGTGAAGTCCTGTGTTTTAAGAAAACTCTGTATAAGCCATGTGTATCACCCCTTAGTTATAGTGAAGCAACTATCAAGTGTGTCTTGAGGAGGGGATGTAGGTCAAGTTGGACTGAATCTCTATAAATCTCTGTGTCCTTCATTTTGCCTCACAACTATTATCTGAGCTAACCATCAATGCGTTGATACCTTGCTGCTGCAAGTACATTCAACTCTGATTTATCAACATGTTGATTTGAGGGATTTGGTTGAAAAGGCAAAAAGTTTTAAATCTGTTTTAAATCAAATTCACCCTTCTCTTGGCCATATCTGGGTCTTTAGTCCATAATGTTTTCCAATTGAGTACAAAATTTTCACAAACTTATGATTTGAGTCGACAAGTTCAATTATCCTCATCTTGTATAATGTTGTCAAATTCAAGTCTTTCCAACTCTGTCTGACTATCAACTAGTGAAATACTCACATCATTATCTGCCCTGACAATGGTTTCTTCAACTTCGCTCTGTCTTATCGCCTGATGAACTTGACGTAGACCCTTGTCGACCTTCACCTTTGAAGTGTCAGTTTCTTCATCTTGAAAATGTTCCATCACTTTTTTAGATCCGATGTTTTGAGGGGTACTCGATTTAAAAAACTTGTTGTGCCTGACTTGCAAGTATGAAAAGGTTTGTACACGTTCAATGGATATGTGTGTTCGACATCAGTGATCCTTGAGTAATTATCCGTACTTTCACTAGTATATGGGTCAAGCCACGTCTCCCTTGAGCATCGCCATCTTAGATTTTTTGTAGCAAAGCACGAGAGTTTCATCTATCTAGCCATACAAATCTACATAATCTTCCTCATTTGTATCTTCAAAGACTCAAATGCCTCAATTAGCAGTCCTCTTGATGTGGTGTCGATTATGACATGAGAATCTATGCTAAAAAATTAAGTTTTCAATTTATAACCCACTCACATTCCCCAAAAGATGGGATATCTGTTGTAGACAAGGTGAGTGGGGTAGATGCACAAAGATTAGGCTCCATCGATGCTTTTCTTGCTATCATAAAATATTTTTAGTTTTTTTAATAGAGTATGAAGTAATTTTAGTTTTTTGGATAAAGTAGGAAGTATAAATTGTAGATCTGAGGAAACTAAAGTACATAAAGTAAATACTGAAATGAAACATAGAAATAAATCTTTTTGTGTTCACCAGGCAGAGCAAGTGAACTAAAGCAGATGTAGATCGAGAAAATATAAAGCAGGGGGTCAGATAAATATCAAGCTAAGGCCTCTCGGCTCAGAGCGATTCTCAACATTATAGCTCCGGAGGCTCTTGCCTTACCCAACCACCTAGTGTGACATTTCAATCACCCGAGTCTCTATTTGGAAGGCCCTTGGCGTAGTCCAGTGGAACCCCCAATGAACAAGGATGCACTCTCACTACATCCTCTAGAACAGGTAGTAGAGATCCACAGTCTATCTGGGTAGAGGTCTCTCTCTACCTCACTACCGGATACAAGATTTTGGAGTAGTAGTAGCGCTCCTACACCCTTCCACCCTGATTAAGCATGGATCTCCCAACTAATTGTAAAATTTTTCCCCTACTTTCAGAGATCTCTAGAAGCTTGTCATGCTAGGCTCCCACAAGAGTGTGAGAAACTACTATACTCATACAAAACATCAACAAGAAATGAAAGAAAGTATTACAGCAGGAAAAGATGAGAGGTAGAGAAACTCTAACTCCAGAACTTTTGGAGAATCTTCGATCCATAACTTGGAAAGTAGCTTACAAAAGAAATGTAAAAAAATAAAGATAAAGTCATAGCTGAAGCTCGCGGTAGACCAGGTCTAAGTGTGACTACTACTACTGCAGAAAATAAACTAACCTAGAGAAGTGGTGTAGAGATGTTGAGGATAGGAGTTGAAGGGTCCTATTTATAGGGAGAGGAATGAGAGCTATGGTTTTCAAAAATCCATGGGTGGGGCGATCGGCTTGTATTTTGGACATTGTCGCCCCACCAGTCGCCCCATCGATCACCCCGCCTGCTCTGACCGCTTTGCTCTGAAAGCGATTGGAGTTAACCTATAGGTGGGGTGATCACCCCGGGATTCTGTGTTGATCGCCTCGCCGGTTGGCTCGCTTGCTAAAGGCAACTTTCCTTAAATTTTCCCCATCTTTTGTGTTTATTCTAGGCCGCCTTCGTCAGGTCTGGAAATCATCCAAAAGTGCCCAAACAATGCATGATTCACCATTTTTTTACTCCAGTAGAGGTTTTCCTGCAAAACATGCTCCGACACACACTAAAGACTAGAAATTGATCATCAAATCATCAGTTTAAGGGAAATAATATAGAATTCTTGCACGCTCATCACACCCCTAACTTAAAGTTTCCTAGTCCCGAGAAAAGCTACATCCATTTACCTACCTATATGAGATGCAAGAATGATATGCCGACATTGAACAATCAAGCTACCAACCCTAGCAATAACATGGTCGTAAACCAAAAGTCATTCGTGATCAACCAAAATGTCAACTCTCTGATCTATGAAAATGAATATTCAAATTCAGGATTGGAAACTCATGGTTACTCCTTTTACTCTCTATTTTTAGAATGGGGCTGTGCCATTCTGTGTAGTAATCCAAAGTTCAACATCCTTACCATAGGATTGGTCATTGACCTTTAGCTCACTCACTAAAATCCCCAAGTAGAGTTAGATGCAATCCATGTGACAACGATCTTACCATGGTTGTAATCTGGGTTGGCTCGGTAAGGAGGGTAGTCGGTTAAAGGGCATTTGCAATGGAGCTTTCATGAAACAATATTGAGCATGTAGGACCTATGGGCATTTGAGATGTAACAAGATAAGGTCTAACCATTTCCCTCTATGTACTTGATCTGTTTGAAGCACATGTTTCAAGCTCTCATTTTCTTTATGTTTCCTCTCTTACTCTCTTTTTGAAATACAATACAAATTGTGAAAAATACATTTAAGCATATGTATTTTTCTCTCAAGCAAACCTTGTCAAACATTTACACTAGGTTTGCGGGATTTTTTTCTACTTTTGTTCCGTCTTGCCATTTTTTTGAGGTCGCCTCCTTTTTGATGAATTCTCACATTTGTGTCACAAATACAACTCATTGGCTGCATTTCAGCAAACAACTAGAATTTTCCAGCCAACATTTGTTTTCAGTTTCTCCCCTAACTTAGTTTCAAACCCATTCCCTAACTTATATATATCTCTCGCCCTTGTTTTAATTCATGCTCAATAAGTTCCAGGGACCAAATAGAGATATAGAGAAGTGAATGGCTTACGATGTGGGTTCCAATAAAAATTAAGTTTTTAGGCTTAAAGAGGTTAACTAAGGAGAATTATGTACAAGTTCCAAAACCTAAAGATCATTCCATCATTAGTACTAAATGGGTGTTCAGAAATAAACTTGATGAGAAGCGAGAGTGATCCGATGCTAGATACTCACCCTTAGACACGCATGAAACTCATAATGGAACCCTGAAAGTGTATGTGAACCTAAGAAGAGCTTTTTATCATTGTTTTAGACCCAATTTCATGTTTGGTTGTTGATTGCTCACTGTTTTTGTCTTTGATTGCTTGTTGTCCATTTTTGTCACTTTGGTTACCATTTTTATTTCACAACTAAAATTTAACTTTACTCACTATTTTTACCACTTTCACCTAGCAAACTTAGTGCACTCACACTTTTACACCATTTCATCACAAGTCTCTTAGGTGTGACACCCTTTTTACTCAAAACCACACACTACATTTGATCCTTGCTCTTGAGGTGGTTTAAAAAGGGTAGTATAATTTGTAAAACTTTGTGTTTAAAAGAGACATATCCGGATCACAACAAATTTTTTGGCCACGTTGTTAGGGACTTGTGTTTTTTTTTTTGGCGTTTTTTCCATTGAGTGTGTTATTTCTTGCACCCATCCTTATTTTAAGTTTTACTTATTATTTCACAAGTTTTTTCTGTTGTAGGTACCTTTTTGATGCATGAACCGACACTCTCACAATCCAATCATACCACATGACCCAGAAATCAACAAAACCTTAAGGTTGTTGAGACATAAAGCACAATTTTAGCAAGAAGAATGATCTAGTTCTACATTACAGCAACAAGGCATGGCTAAAAACTTGAACAACAATGGGGCAAATGGGTATGGAGTGATTTTAAATGATGGGAATGACATCAATCAAGTTTTGAATGAAGAAATACCACCTCAAGGGGTCAACAATCAAGTTAATGATGAAATTCCAGTAGGGGTTGAAGTTGTTCATCAAGGTGTTAATGCTATAAATGGAAAAAATGGAGTGCAAAATGGTGAATGAGGTGGAGGCAACAATGAGGCAAGAAGGGGAGTGCCTATAACTGAGTTATTTTGTCCCCAGTTTGGTGATGACAAAGATAGACTTGTGAGACTTTCTGCTGTCCAGAATGAGTATGTCATTCGAGGGCATGTACTTAGTTATGTGGAGAAGCACACCTTTGCGGGCTTGAACAATAAGAACCCAAATTGTTACACCCACTCCGGAAAATAATATTCAGAAAATCGGAATGAGATTTCTGGGCCATTTTGTCGGGAATAATTTGGGGGCAAAATGATCAATTTGAAGAATTAAGGGTAAATCGGGAATTTTTTTTTGTTAAGTATAAAATTTGATTAAGTAATATTAGGATTAATTTGTTAAGATTAGTATGTGTTAAGTTAGATATAATATAGAGTAACATAAAAATTGAGTTAGTGGTTGACACATGTCAACAAATGAGTGAATAAGATAAAGTGAGGTAAAATGTGTGGTAGTAGTAATTAGTAAAAAGTAAGAGTTAATAAGTTAGAATTAAAAAATTAGTAAAGGTTATGATAAGAATTAGTAAGGTTAGTAAAATAAAGTAGTAGGTAAACAAGTAAGTTAGATAAGCAAATAAAGGTATATATATATATATATATATGTATGTATTAGTAATAGAAATGGAAAAGAAAGCAAATCAGAAACACATACCTTCTTCTTCTTTCTTCACTGCCAATTTTGGCTTCTTCTTCTTCCACCTCCATCCTTCATTTTCTTCACCAAATCTCTTGTTAGGAAGCTTAGATTAGTGGGTTAAAGGAGTTTCATGAAGGATTTGCTTAAAGATTAAGCTTGAGAGCAAGTAAACATCACTCTCTCCTCCCTCTCTTGGCTGCCGAAAATTGAGCTTGGTGAAGGACCAAGTTCTCTTCAATTCCTTCATCAGTTCTTAAGGTAATCTCCAAAACTAAGTGATCAAAGGTTAGTTTATGCATCTCCTACATCACATGAGCAATTGGGTATGTAAAAGTGTTGATTTGGCTAGGGTTCTTCATGATCTTGTTTCGGAAATTGGGGGAAGTTGGATGTGATGTTAAATTGTTGTTCTTGGGTGCTTGAAGAGTATATTTTATGCTTGGAATGTGGCTCAATTATTTGTGTATCATGGAGCTAAGTTATAAGGGTTAATTTGAGGTGGAGGAGTAATTGTTGGAATTAAATTGAGGAATTGTTAAAAGTTTATTCTTGGGTTGTAGGAGAGAAATTTTGATGTTGGAAGCAAGTTGAAATTCATCACCTAGCTATGTGTTGTGCGTATAGCCGAAATTATGGAGGATTTTAGGAAATGTTGTGTGTTGGTTGTGAAGTTGGTTGTAGTATTTTAATGGTGTTTTAGAGGTGTTAGATTGGTATAAAAAGTTTGAGAAAAACATCATGTGTGAAGAATTATGCTATGGCCGAATTGGTGGGAGGAAATGGAAAGTGTGGAATTTGGGTTGAATTGTGTTGTTTGATGGTTTGATGGATAATTGATAGTGTATTTGGTGATTAGGTGAAAGGAAGGAATAAATTGGTGAGTTTAAGAATTGTGGGCCGAATTTGATTAGGTTGTTAAAATTGAGGATGTTGGCTGAAATTTGGATGTTTGGTGGTAAAATGTGTTATGGTGTTGTATTTGTGAGATAAGTAAAATTTATGTAACAATTTGACAAGTTTGAAGTGTTGAGGCCGAATTGGTTAGAGGTTAGAAGTTGGGTGGTTGGTTGTGAAAGTGTGTGTTTATGGTTGGAGTAAGTTTGTTGGATAAATAATTAAATGAAGTTATATGAAAGTTGGGTGGAATTGTGTTAATTCTTAGTATAGGGACTGAATTGGAAGTAAGAGAAAAGATTGGGGGAAAATGTGTTATTTGATATGTTATGGTGTGTAAAGGGTGTTTATGTATGTAAGGATGTTTATGGAAGTTAGTGTGAAAGTTTGGGCACTTTTGGATAAAGTGTCAAATTTATGGAATTTGATAAGTGTTGGAAAAGTAAAGTAATGGAACTTAGGAAATAGTTTTGTGTTGGTTATGTAATTAATTAGTACTTGTTGTGGATTGAATAGGAAATTCAGAAAAGTCAGATTCTGTGAGATTTCAGGAGGAATCTTGATTTGTCGAGATTGCTCAGGTAAGGGTTTAACTTCTCTGATATGCACTCTGATTTACCGGTATGTATATCTGATAAGTTAGCACTAGTACCCGGGTCAAGGGTGGGGCCCAGTGACTCCCGGGGCTAGTTATGTAGTAGGGATAATGGTATGCAGGTATGGAGCTCTGGTGACCCAATCATCCGATTGGGGATCTCTGCATCACTTTGTGATCAAAGATGAGAATCTGTAATGCCTTGATATTTGATCTGTATTCTGTGACGGGAAGACTTATTTGTTCTATCTGTTTTGTTCTGGGCGGCTTTTCTGTTAAGGGTCCTAGGCCCTGGCTGGTACCACGCCTTCTGTTATGTATATATGTATGTTCTGCCCAAGTGCACCCTTCTGTATGGGGCCTTGGGGACCGCCAATTCTGTTCACTTCTGTGTTATATATCTGTATCTGCTATGTCCTTTGTTTGCAGGAGAACTGGCAATGTGTGCCTGCGGGGAGATGGGATTTATGTTTGTATGTTTGTATGTTGTGTGTTCTGTGTGATATTTGTATGGATTGTTCTAATCTATTTTTGTGCAGGAATTTGTTCGTGATATTGCCCTGCGGGACACACACATCTGTAAATCTGTCTGTTGTGCACAAACTGCACAGTAGCATCTCTGTTTGCGATATAAACTGTGCTAATCTTTTGTGCAGGGCTAACGCTTTTCGCTAACTATGTTTGTGCAAGATTTTGTTTAGTACCATTATCGCTACCACTGCCTTTACTGAGTACCTTTCGAGGACTAATCCCTTTCTAATTATCATTTTTCAGGAGGCTCTGGAAAGAAACTGGCGGAGTAGGCCGCACAGTTGACTTGCAATTTTGTGACTTAGCGTAGCGGAAACAGCAGCAACAAGAACTTTTTGAGGATTGTCATAAGAGACAATCCGACCTCTGATAGTAGGTGCAAAATATTCAAATATGGGCTCTGTAGTTGTAGTGTGCACTTGTACATATAGTTACACATATTTGTATCCCACATGTTCATATTAGGTTGTTGTGAATATTTCTGAAGTATGTTTTCTCGGGGAGTGTTGGGCTCCTTTCTGGCGCTTCTGGTTTGAGCTGAGTTCAGGTAGTTATATATATATGATCTGCTGCATGTGTTATTTCCGTTTTAGGTGTATGGTTATCCTCGGTTAGTAAAGTTGGTTGCTTAATTATATGGAAGATTAAGCATGTAAAACTGTTTTCAGAAAATCTGCATTTATGACCGAACTTGCACGAATTAACTGTACCATTTTTCTGGGAGTTTTGAGCTGAAAATTGTTGTGAGCATATCCCTATGTGTCTAGTTTAATACAAAATTTACAAAACATGATTTGGATATCTGTGAACTTTATTAAAAATATTTAACCGACAGGAGGTCTGCAGGAAACAGTTTTGCTTGGAAAAACTGAAATTGTTCTGTATGAGTTTAATTGTGAAGTGCATGATTATGGTAATTTTCGGGTTATGGGCTTAACCGACCACGATGAGTTGGATTCTGTTTGTGATGAGAATTTAGGGAGAAATACCGTTGTCGCCTCCTCCCTCCGCGCCGCTGCGTGGTATCTCTGAGGGTGTCTGGCGAAGGGGGTTGGTGACAATTCCTCTCCATGTCAGATATATGTAACAGAATGACATGTGTCAGAAATTTAACACGGCTTGAAAAAACAGTGTTGAAAGATTAACATGATTAAGTTGACATGATTTACTGTCACAATATCTAAATTGGGAAAACATATAAATTCCGATGTTTAACACGGTTAGCCGTGTTAAATGTTGACCGTGTTAAACATCAATACACGGGTTGACACATTCACAATTAAACACGGTTAACTGTGTCAATTTTCTTTTTCTTTTTTTAATTTTTTTTTTCCTGTGTGTATATATATATCCTCTACGCAAAAAAATTCAATACTAATTTCAAAACAGGAATGAAAATTTTAAAGGTCCACGCAATATCAATCATTCACAGCTAGATATGAAGAAGAGGCAAACTTGTATAGAAAACATTCAACTTGAATGTTCAAGCAGAACATCCACAACATCTCTTGGATCAAGTACAATCAATTATTGGATCAAAACTAAACACAAAAGCTGTCAATAGTACTTAACAAGAAACATTCCCAATTGAAGCAAAACAACTAGCTCTAAACCAACACAAAGAAACTAGTCTTTCAAGGCTGAAATATATGACAAAGGACAAGACTTCGCTGGAACATTCCAAAATTATCATTCCTAGAACCTGCCAGAAGATTCACAAGTAGATAAATGCTATCTTGAAAATTATATGTTTCACAAGTAGAACCCAATGAAGAGTGGTATCTATTCAAGCAATCAAGCAGAGTGTAGAACCTGATGAAACAAAACTCAAAAGGGCAAGGGGAAAAAAACAGAGAGAAATTAGCACATTTCCGTCTAATTAATCTACACAGCGGAAGAGAACACCTCCACTGAAATTCACCTCAATACTTCATTGATGTCTCATTGCAAATGTTTATCTTTAAGTTCATTACCAGCAATCGCCACAACGTGGATTCCCTTCTCTGGTTTTGATCCGTTTCTCAATCGCTTCGCTTGCTGCAGTTCATCACACTGATCAGACAGTACCCAACAAATCACAAACTCCACATGTTGTTGTAACATCGATATGTAATCATACGCTCATTAAGTTGCCCATTTTTCATTAACAAGTTATACCAGACTTCATTGAATACATCGACTTGTTCATCTGATACTCCAATCATTTGTATGAGCATCATAAAATCATCTAAGTCAGATTTAGAAACGGGAAAAACTAAACTACTAGTATTAAACATCAAATGTAAGGACCTTGCAAGCGCTAGTATCAAAATTTGAACTGAGCGCTAGCATTAAAATGTAACCTTCAGCTAGCTGTACAAGAACACATGAAAGACTAAGTCTGCAGAAGGTTTTACAATTTCAAAACTCTCCCCAGATAAACATCAGCAACGAAATAAAGAATGAGAGAACACTACATTAGGGTATGCTCCAAGCATTGCATAGGAAAAATAAAGCACGAGCAAGAATCGAGACATATATGCTTCAGGTATTGCTGATCACCTGGAGTTTAAACGCAGCATTCTGTCCATAAAATTTCCGATTCTTAAGGTGAAATGCCATCACAAGCCACATATACCCTTTGCATACCAAAATACAACAGAAGTTACTTTGCTCCATGTTCCTTAAGGTGAAAAGTTATCTGCTTGTTAGCAAGTGTATGTATAAAGCTAGCAAAGTAAAAGATATGAAAGTGCCAACTAAAACAGATGATGAGTAAATCAAAAAAAAAAAAAAACAGATGATGAGACAAATTCCTATTACTATCCTGGATAGAAGTTTGTAGTACCTTCAATCCTTGTTGCATTAATTCTTGCATTTTCTTTTTCATGTTGGAAACTCTGGAAAGGAAGAGAGATCAACTATGTGACGTTAACAAAAACATATTCAAGTCAAGTACTCGTAATTAGTAAAAAGAAATCTATCAACCAGCTGGATTTTAAACCCTTTTATAATTCTTGCGCTCTAACAACTTTACCAGTGACGGTTAAGGCCGACAATATGAGTACATTGAGGTGCCACTCTAAATACCAGTAGCCCTAAATAAGGACATGTGTTACACCCGTCCCTGCAATACTATTCATTTTCGATGGAATTCTGCTGGAATTTAATTATGTGAATTTTTCGGGACTTGAGAATTTATGGAAATGAGATGATGTGAGTGAATTAAATATTCTGAAGAGCTATTTGGAAGTATTAATATGAAATTTAAGTGATTCACAATATTTTAGGAGTCTCAGGATATTTTGCCAAAAATTGATTCGGAATGACAAAATGGTCAATTTTGAAAAGTCGATGAAAAATTAAATGTTGGGCTTTAGGGTCATGGGCCGGCTGGTTAGGGAGCTAAGGGAGTCTCTTTTGGTTTGTATTTGGTTGGTAACTAGGATGGGAAATGATAGTTGGAACTTGAGTGTTCTACACTCATTCATCATTTGGTCTTGGAGTGTAAGACTCACTCTTACACATACCATCATCAAGTTGAACCTCACACCCTTCTTCCCTTGCCAAAATCAGCAGCCTACCTCTCTTTAAGCTCACCATTTCATTTCTAAACACTTAAACATTTGTAAGGAAGCAAAGAAAGCAAAACACTTAGCAAACACAAACCTCTCCTCTTTTCCTGCATCTGGACAGCAGCTTCAACACCATTTTCGGCCCAGATAAAAATTTATTTTGCTCTTCCAACCTTCATCAACCTTCTTCCTCATCCTCTTGGCTACAACTTTGCTGAAGAAAGCAAGAGCAAAAGGTGAAAGGAAGGTCCTCAAATCTGCCTTGCAATCAGACTGGTCTTGCAACTATGTTTGGTGTTCAAACACCATTTCTTTTCGGTTTTGAGCTGAGATTCTCAACAAGTTCTTCCCTACCATCTTATAGGCTCCCTATATCAGTACCATTCAAGGAATAAAGAGGTATTGGTGTTTATTAAGTTGGATATTCAAGTTCTAATGGATTGAACTTTGAGAATGACACTTTCTCTTGTATTTGTGTCAAGGCCGAAACACTAGAGGATATTTTGGACAATTTCCTTAACTCATATCTCCAAGGTGAGCTTAAGTTTAACCTATGAGATGTATGTGTATGAGCATGTTGAAGGAAAAGCATCATCTTGAGAAAGTATGAAGATTTGTATGATTAAGCATGCCTATATTATTTATGGAAGCATATTAAGCATGATTTGTGTTTGATTGAACATGAGAAACATGTTGGATGTTATGTTGTTATTGTGACTGAAAATCATAAGGATTTTTGTATGTTGGAATTGGTTGGATTTTGTTGAAGAAAGGTTGTTATAAGCATGGTTGTGATGTTTTGAAGTTGTGGTTAAAATTGGAAATGATTTGGTGAAGAAAAGAGGGATGGCCAAAAGTTTTGATGGGTTTTTGGGATGATGAATTTTTGGTGTTAAGTGTTGATTAAGTGGATTAATTGGTGATTTGTTAAGGTAATATTAAGTTGGGTTATTAAATTGGAAAGTTGGATGAATTTTGGTTAAGTTTGAAGGTTGGGCCAAAAACCAAGGGGTTGGGCCGAAATAAATGGCTGGGCCGAATTGAATAAAGTATTTTTGGGGAAACTTTTTGGTGATTAATTGAAGATTGGTGAAAGAATAAAAGTTATGGGCTAAAATGATAGATTGGTTGAAGTTTGGGTGAAAAATGTAAATGAGCCAAAAATTGGGGCCCAAAACCAAAACTTCATGTATTTATGGAAAATATGGAGTTTTGTGAAAAAAGTGTCATTCTTATGGATTAAATTGGATAAGTATGGAATTAAATAAAGCTTAAGGGTTAAAATGACACTTTTGGAAAAGTTTAAGGTTGAGACTGAAAGAAAATCGAAAGAATTGGATTTGGGCCGAAAGTTGGGCCAAAATCGCTGATTTGATGGGTATTAATTAATTGGGTTGAAAAAGTTATCAAAAATGGAATTTTTGTAACTTTTTATAAGTTTTGGGTAAAATTGCACATTTAGTAAAAGTATTGGTGAATTGTGTAATTTAAAGAAAGGTTAAGGTAATTTCACTAACTAAGTGAAAATTATTGGATAATGGACTTTATTAGATAAATTGCCATTATGTGAAATTATGGGCCAATTTGCAAGTTCCTAAAAAGGTGAGGGACAAAAAGGGTAATTATGAATAAAGAAAAGAAAAGTTAGTTTTGTTAAGCTATGAAATAATATATTGACACTTAAGTATAAAGTTGTCACTTTATGAGATTTCTGGAATATTGTGAACTTTGGATAAGTCCAAGTACATTGTTGGTATTGATTGATAAAGTTTGCTAAGTAAGGAATTTTAGTTAAAAACTAAAATTCATTATGTTCTGTTAAATATCAGATTAGGTTATGATTTGACCGAGAATATCTGCGGAGCCGTAGGAGCTTCAGTAGATAATACCGATTTTTGAGGTAA
>JBBYHH010055591.1:0-15814 GCA_038382905.1 Daphne laureola
GTCATTTTTTGGTTATGTGCCCTAAATTCCCTTCACACCTCGGATAAAGTTGCCCGTTGGAATCAAGATGTCAATCAGACTTGTATCCTTTACAGGACCAGCCTAGAAACTAGAGATCATCTGTTTTTCCAATGCAGATTTTCCTCTAGTGTCTTATTGGAAAGTCTCAGATTTTTCAACCTGAAATGTCCTCCTTTTGCATGGCTTCAAGTTTGTAACTAGATGAAGAGAGTTGCCAGGGGCAATTCGCAGAAATCAGCTATTACGAAGAGCCTCTTAGCTGCAGTTGTATACATGATCTGGCAAGAACGAAACATCCGCAGGTTTCAAAAGAAATCAAGGGAGATTCAGCAAGTGGTAGTAGAAGCAATCCAGCTAGTCCAAAGGAGAAGCAACATCCTTATCATTGATGTTTTCACTAGATAGATACTAACCATCGTTTGTACAGCTCCTGATTATGCTGTAAAGCACCGGGTTTAATGTTTCTGTACTTCCATTTTATTCAGGTTGCTCTTTTTGTAAAGCTCCTGAATATGCATGTAAGTGCCGTTTGGCTTCTATATTAATGAATTATATGGGGTGTGCTCCTCCATTTCTCAAAAAAAAAAAAACTTATAAACTTTAATCATTAACATATTAAAATAAAAGTAGCTAAAATGATTAACTTACAGGGACATAGTGTAATTTTTGTAATTATACCCATATTTTTTTACAAATTGACCCCCTTACTTATAAATTTACATTTTCCTCATTCTAATGTATATAAACGAATATTCAATAAATATAATTTGTTACTTTTATTACAGTAAGGGCTCAACCTATGTCACATTGATGTTCATTTTACTTATTTTATGTCATGCGTTTATTCTTACTTTGTTTACTATCCATTCTTTTATTTATGCATTTTAAGATGTTTTGAAACTACATTAATTTACTTGTGCAACAGTTTTAGTCACTTTCAAACTATTAAATGATCAACGAAATCATATAACAATTATAAATTTATGTTTATGTTAGTACTCGTGCCGGAAGCGGGTATGTGAAAGAGAACATCACTATATACTAAAGCCTATGCTAATTGTGACTTTTTGCATGACTTTTAATATGAGATGAATATTATTTTTTACAACATATCTGTATTATTTTTAGAAGGTTTAAATTTTTGAAAAGTATTAAGAGAAATTTTGATTAAATAGATTCTTTATTTTTTAAGTAAAATCTTCCAAGACATAGTATATAGGTAAATTTAAATCAAATCAATACTCAAAATCTAATATCGATTTGAGGAATAACGTATATCTATTTCGTCAATTTTATCTTTCCATACCGAAATTAATCTAGTGATTTATATTTGTACCATAATTCTGAAATTGTAACAATGTGCTGAGAAGTTGAAAGAAAATGATTCAATAAATTTGGGTGATTTTGTTTTTGTTAACAAACATTAACAAGTAATGTTCTGTTAGTTTAGACAAAAATGAAAAGAAAAAAAATGTGATATTTATGCAAATAAAAATTTATAAAATACTTATTCTAAGTTTAAAAAAAAATGCATGTAAACCATTAAAAAAAATGCATGTACACAGAACACATAATCATATACGTTATTTCTCAAATGGATGTTGAACATTAAAAAATACTTATTCTGTTAAACTTTAAAAATTTAACAGATACTCCCTAAATTTATAACGTTGAACCTATTATTATTTGATATGTTAACATCTTTGAGAACCAATAACTTTTTAAATCCGTGACGAAGTCGGGTATTTAAACTAGTTATCTCTAATTAAAATAGAATCTTAAAAAAAGAGATGACAAATGCAACAAAAGAATACAAAAAATGTAGATAAAATGTATGAACATGAGATATTTTTTCATTCAAAGCACTTATAGATACACAAAAAAAGGACTTAAATCAGATATTTAAAACAATATGTCGTTGATATGAAAAAAACATAAATTGTAGGGTAGTAAGTGAGTTTAGCCCACAACCTTCATCACTCCAATACACAAAAAAGAAAAAAAGAACTTAATCAGACATTTGAAAACATATGGGTTGATATGTAAAAAACATAAAAATTATAGGATAGTATGTGAGTTTAGACCACCAACCTCATTATTCTACCCTACACATTATCAAACCATATACAAACTTCCTTTTACTATTCATTGCTATTCATTTTTGTTCATAAATGTATATATCACATATTCATAAATGTATATATAGTTAATATGTGTGAGAATTACAACTTCGCTACACTGTTGAATTGATTAATTGGTGGAGATTTAACAAATCATACATTACAAGAACCATAGTTAAAGTGAAACTACAATCATGCGATTAAATTATATTATCTCATAGGAGTTTTAGTTTCATTTGAATCATGAGTACATTGCATGTACATGAATATATAAGCTTATAAACTTTGTTTAGATTTATGTAAGAATATATATTGAGTCTAAACCCCTATTTAATGGTATACATTTAGAGATAAGCTTAACAATAATGTTTTATTTTTTAATTTATGTTATGAATTAATCAATTTTCCTCGTAGTTTAATTATGAATTATCGTCTTATAATTAACCTAGCATGCATTTTTTCATGATCTAGTCTAGAGTAAAGTACCTTTTTAATCCTGTAACTGTGATGTGTGTTTTATTTTGATCATATTTAAGAATTTATCATATTTTGATCTTTTAATTTTTTGTCTCAATCAAGTCATATCGTCAATTTATCAGTTAAGTTTTCTGTTAATTAATGAAAAATTATGAAAATACTCTTACTTAATTTACAACATATTTCTTGAACTTAACATAATCTTTCAATTTTATCCAAAATATGACTTTCTCATCTCCAGTTCATCTTCCCCAAAATCCCCATACCCAGCAGCCTCGAGTTTCGTCTCAATCTCTCCGCTCATTTTCATCTTGCTTCCCTCAATTGTCAAGAACCAAAACTGAGTTTGGATTTCTAAATACATTATACACTAAGGGGGTGTTTGGTTTAAGGATTTTAGAAATATGGATTCTCAAAATCCCTTGCATCCGTAGAATATTGTGTTTGGTTCATTTCGAAAAATAAATCTCCATCATTCTCAGAATCATAGGATTCATCATCCTCTACAAATTCTTGGATTCATAATACTACATATAAGCAAGGTATTCTTAAAATCCATAGAATTATTATGTTAAAAAAATTACAACAAAACCTTCAAACTGTATATATTGATACATTTAGTCTTTGAACTTTTGAAAAAAAATCAAATGATCACTAAAAATTACACATTTGGTCCCTGAACTTTTGAAAATTTTACAAAAATGGTCCCTATAAAATTGCATGATTAGTCCATAATTTTTTGTAAAAGTTACAAAATGATCCATGTACAATCCATATTATTAGAATCTTTGAACCAAACACAAGATTGTAAGAATATACATTTCTACTCTCTATCATTAACACTTTCTATATTTTCACATTTCATGGATTTTTAGAATCTGCGAACCAAACGCCCTCTAAGTTGAGAATCAAACATGTTAATGAAAATATAACATTATTTTTTTCATCCAGCTCATTTTAATAGTAGTAAACTTCTTTCGGCCGTCTTAAACTAGTTCAGTATTGATCGAAAACTTGTTGGAGCAAAAAAGAAAAGAGATAAAAGGTAATTTTATCATTGAAGTTTACGAGATTTCTAAATTTGTCATTGAAGTTCATTTTGAAGCAAGAATGTCACCAGCACATTGAAGGGGTAAATTTGTCACTAGGTGTTCCACAAGGCGATTAAGTAGACATTGACTCTACACTTTTACAGGGTCAATGTTTAATTTCACTTAAAATTTATAAAACAAGAAATTCAATTATTAATATGACAGATTTTAAGGTTAAATTAAAAATTAATCGTACAAAATTTTCAATCAATGTCCACTTAATCGCCCTGTGACACACATGAGCGCCAACTGAAGCAATTTAATGTCGAGTGACAAATTTATCCCTTCAATAAAAAATTAGTTGAATTTTAGTGGTAAATTTAGAGATTTCGTAAATTTTGGTGACAAAATTACTCTTTTACCCAAAAGAAAACAAAACAAAAACTTGTTCACCCAAGAACCCGGTCTTACCAGTTACTACCCGGACCGGACCGGACCGGCCCGAATTTGATGTTGCATGGAAGACAAATTTGTTGTCGGCAGCAAGGATCGGCCGTCGAACTGGTTAGGCCTCCCCCCTTCTGCGAGAGGCTCCGTCCCAGTTCCAGAGCCTAATCTGAAATGGAGTGCTAAGAAAACTAAGAGGGTGTCAGTCAGTTTTCGAACATTTTGCCCCAAATATTGAACTGCGCTGAAGTTCTTCCTAAACGAGAGGTATCGCTTTTGCTGGATTTGGTTTTGCGTTCCTTCTCTTGCAGAGATGGATAAGTTTTCAGTCATTGATCTGATTGGTCTTTTGAATTTTAGCTTGAACTCTTGAAATTTAGTTTAACAAATAAGTAGTTTAGGTTTGAGAAGATACTTAATTGTTTTTGTTTCCCTTTTAATCTCCTTTGCTATAATAGCCTATAAGCTACTGAGGATGATTATTGGTTTGTTTAAAGCCCCTTACTTGTACCATGATTGCTTAAGGGTAATTATATGAATGACATTGGTACAGGCCCTTTGCATTCATGTACTTTGGTATCAAGGAAGTTTAGTCACCAGAATGAATGCTGCACAGAGAGGATTTGTGAACTCTATGCTCAATCATGAGTTGTGAGACTGTTTTGGAGAGGATGGAGGATGATAAGGGGCTTGAGCTAAGCTTGGGTTTATCATGTGGTTCAGCATCAGAAGAAAGTAAAGCAGTTAGCAGATCAGAAGATGAGTTCAAAAACTTTTGTCCTGCAGGTAGGCAGAGACAGGAGTCAGAAAAATTCTTTAGTGACCAGGCCGATAAAGCAGATGCCTCGAGTGGAGAGGGGCTCTGGAATGGCAACAAGTTGGGTGCAACCGAGGAAGGAAAACAACCAGATGCTGGTGCTAAACGGAAGTCATTGTTTGATGAGTTAAATCATCAAAAAAAGCATCTAGCAGAAACCCAGTGCACTAGTTTAGGTGAAAAACCGAAAGCATCTCATATCTCTATCAGGGTGGAGGATGGCTCCAACCTGAATTGTGAAGATGTGGGAGAGTCAGATGCTGATGTTGCCATATCGAGGCCAATTTCCTGTGATGATGATGATAGATCCAAACAATTCACAGGCATCAGTGGATCTTTGGAGTCTTCAAAACAGCTGTGGCCTTCGATTGATTCTAAGGCAACTATACCAGAACAAAAGAGGTTTACCATCTCATCGGAAAGTGAATTTATGCCCAGAAATCAGGCGGATGGAAATCCATTTTCTGCTCAACCAGTTAATGTGATTCCCTACTCATTATCTACAGAGGAGGCCACTACTGCTGGTATGCCAAGATCTTCCAGCCAACCACTTGTTGGGATTGCACAGATGATGATGATGTCTTCTGCAACTAATGAGAAGTTTGCTTCCCAAACTGTCTATCCTGGAAATTTTCCAGCTACGTTGGGCTACTCATCAGTCCAGCTTCCCATGTTGAACAAGGATGATTCATGCGGGATGGTCTCTCACTTTTCACAATTCTACCCATCACACATAAGTGGAGGTGCCCATATTTCAGGTAAGCCCAAGTTTATAGAACATAAAATATGCTATGAACTTTAACTTTCTGGAATTTATGTGTTGCTTGTGAATTCAAGAAAAGAAACGCCAGATATAACAGGCTCGCAGGTGAATGGTTTTACTACATAGGAAGAACTATACTAATCTGCTTTCTTTCCTTGTTGAAAATCATTTTCCCCCACATTCTCATAATTGATCAATTAACTAGGATTAATATCATTGTAACTGTATTCTCAGCCTTTGTAGAGTTTTTTTTTTTTTTTGGCTGTGGTTTTCCGCTTCATTTTCACTTTCTTTTCTTTCCAGGAAGCGAGAAGTAGTTTGAGGTATCGAGAATCTAGCGTGCTTTGTTGTTTTACAGCATTGGTTTTGGCTTAATTACTGTATGTTTGCACTTATTCATTTCAACTGGATATAGGTTCCATGCAGCCAATCTTACACCATGCAAGATCGACATCAGAGGAAGCGAAAGCTGATGGAAACAAGAACGTTGCAGAGAAAAGCTCCCCCATGCCTGCAGAAGAAATGAAAGGAAACAGCATAAATTGTAGGGAAAATGTTGGTTCTTCTGACCCACAAATAAATGACGGTTTACCACTAGGTTTCTCATCTATAAGACCTGGTATCGCAGCTGACCTGAAATTCGGTGGATCTGGTTCTTATCCAGACTTACCATGGGTATCCACCACGGGCTCCGGGCCAAACGGCCAAACTATTTCTGGTGTTACATACAGATTGAGTACTAACCAAATCAAGATAGTCTGTGCTTGCCACGGTTCGCACTTGTCCCCCGAAGAATTTGTTCGACATTCCAATGAAGAGTACATTCCAGATGACATCGGTCCAGCATTTGCAGGTACTAATCCTGCAGCCTCTACTCGTTCTTAGAAGCTGTTCTTCTTAATCACCATTGACTGTGGATTAAAATTGAATTTTGCAAATTGCTTATGTTAACCACAACCATTGTTCACTCACCAGAGTAGTTACATTGTACTGCTATGTTTCTCTTTCACTTGAATGAATTCTCCAGCAGTAAAATGCTGCGGTTGGATGTAATAACTATCTTATGTGATCACTTATACTCATTCCTTTTCTTGCTCATTTGGCTATATCACAATTTGGATTTAAGTGGATTTGTTACACACATCTCTCCTGTTGTTGGGTTCAGGATGTTTAAGCTTTAAATTGTATGAACATAAGTTGCTCCTTTTTGTATTGGCAAGATTTATGTCTTGTAGACTGGTGATGCTTTTTACCAGGGTTGTGTTCTTTCACCCAAAAAAAAAAAAAGAAAAAAGAAAAAGGAAAAATCCTATAAAAAACCCTTAGGTTTGTCCTAATATTCAGTTTTCTCCCTCACTTTTTGGGAAATCGTCTAAAACTCCATGACGTTTCGCTGAATTAAAGTTTCCCCCTCATACCCTAATCTCATCAGAATTTCAGTTAGATTTTTAAGTCTAGTTACAAAATTTGGACATATGTTTTTTTTACATTGAACCCCCACCCTCCACATCCCCTTGCCCCTCCACCATTCGACCATCCCGGCTCCCGCCACAACTACCAGTTGTGTGTTGTCCGCTTGCCGCCTCACCTTCTGCACCTTGCCTTGCCGCCCGACCTACACCCAGTCCAACACCTTTCCTAGTCGCACCCAACCTAGTCTCGGACCCATCCCCGTTGCTAACCCACACCCATGGCCTGCACGCTGCCCCTTAGGTACCAGAAGAGTATAGTTTAACATGAGTATTAATGAGAGGATGTAGACATGTATCACTCATTTTCATCCCAAATGTCTTGTCACATTTCCTTCAAAAGTTATATTAGAAATGGACAATACATTTGAGATAGAGGTAGTATAAATGTAGAAAAGAGAAGTGCACAATGAGAATAGAGGAATGTAGTTGATACAAGTTCAAGTGTTGTCCAACTAATATAGGGTATGTTCGCAATATCGTGCTTAGCAATATCAGGCTTTCAACAATACTGGTAAATCATAAGATCAATCATCATTTATGTAAAAGTTCAGAAAAACCCCCACAATTTTAAAATCCTACAACTCCACCACTATCTTCCCCATCCCAAAATCTCTCTCACCTTCGTATATCACCAACTGCTACCGTCATCGACATCATCTTCACCACACTAACATTACCGTCACACGCTGAGCCTAGTTTCACCGTCGTCGGACCGAGGAGTTCCGCATTCGACGACGTTTCAGCTCCGGCGGACATTTCAAATGTGGAGCAATCGGCCATCTCTGACATCGATTCACCGTGCATCGCTTGTCCTACCATCAAGTCATGCTCATCTTGTCGGTGGGGCATGGTGAATCAACACCAAAGGTCATCGACTGCTCTAGATCTAGTTCGTCAGAGGTCGCGAGATGGTGGCTAAATCAAGGCTCAGTAAATGACGACAGTAGTGATGGTGAAGATGGTGGCACCCTGTAATAGTAGCGAATTGACGATATACAAAGGCACCAAATTCTTTTTCATAGACCGTGGCGTGGGGAAGATGGTGGTTGATGAAGAAGGTGGGGGAATTGTAAGGTTTTAAAAATGTGTGGATTTTCTAAAATTTAACATAACTGAGGATGATAGTTATGAATTTATCATCATTATTTGATATCAGGTTTTTGCGAAGCCTGAGTTAAGTGAACAGAAGCATAGATTTTCTATGCGGAAATCAAGGTTTGAGATTCATAAATTAACACATAGACTAATGGTGGTTTAGGGGTTAAGGATAAAATCAGGGTGATTATCATTAAACCCTATCATTTTCAAAGAAAGGACAAAATATTGGGGGTCTATCAAACGTGTTGGAGAGGAAGAGCATTGCTTAAATGTCACGGTATGGTGAGCTGTAATGAAAAGGGTGGCAGGTTGAGATACTGTCCATGTGCAACCTTACCCGGTTTTTGTGTTTTTTTTGTCTGTTTTCCATCACCAAGCCAGGAACTCTGGACCAATGTTGGGAGAGTTTAATTTCTAACCTTCAATTTAATTTATAAAATAAACGGATAAAGTGCACATGTAGTCGCTTAATTTTAATATTTATATTATCGTAATTTCATTTAAAATTTTTATATTATTAGAATCTTGTTTTCAAATTTTTTCTTTATTTATAGTTTTTTTTGGATATTTTGTCGTTAATTTTAATGTATTTTTTAGAAAAATAATAATTTTAACTGTTTAAATTTATCCAAAAAATCTATTTGTTAAGTTTAGAATTGTTTGGAGTGATTAAAATGTTAAGTTAAAAATGCAAATAGATTATTTGGATAAATTAAATAGCTAAAATTATCATTTTTTTAAAGAAAACGTTAAAGTTAACGGTAAAATATCCAAAAAAGATTATGAATGAAGAAATTTTTTTGAAAACGGAATTTCAGTAGTATAAAAATTTAAAATATGACTATAATAATAGAAATATTAAAGTTAAGAGATTACGAGTGTATTTTACCTATAAATAAACTAAACAGGTTAAGATTTCATTTGAGAATAACCATTTTAATTAATTGTAATGTTTTGAATAATTTTTTAATGATTGAGATTAAACAAATAGAGGTAAATGTAAAGGGCTATCCCGTAGATGGTTTTTCCAAAGTGCAACAGGTGCTTGAAAAAGTTTTTGTCGAACATACATCAAGTGTTATTCTAGACAAATTTCATTTCAGTTTTATGTTTTAATTTAATCTCTTATCTTCACAGTGTTGATAGTTGATCCTTTGGTTGATTTTTTTGTTAGAAACTTTGTAATCTTAAAAAATCTATTAGTTTAGCTCCCTCTTTCATATATTGCGTTGCAAGATATCTAATTGAGGACTTGCTTACCAGGCTGGTTAAGGTAGAAGGTATGGAAATGTTAAGATAATTTTGTGTAGGTTTTAAAAAATAGAGGGGGTAACTGTCGGTTTTTCCATATCTCAGGGTTTTTTTTTTTTGTTGAAATTTACCCTAGTTAATTTCAATTATAAAAGATGTTCAATGATTTTAACTGAACAAACAGTTCAGGTAAGGAAGAAATCTTTTAATAGTGTTAAGGCCTTCCACAATAATAGAAGTGCATGATCATCTCATCTGCTGCTGTGCTGGCCATGGAGGTCACCTGGCTTGAAAGTTTTTCCAGTTCATTTTTATTTTTTCTCAGGAATACTTATTTCTATGGAACATATACTGATTTTCAATGATTTGACATGTGTAAAAAAAATGAGAGGTTAATGGTCTGTTTAGTTATGATTTTTTTTTTAAGTTTTCATCTCCAATTCAAATGATGGAAAAATTTATTTTTTCAAATTTTAAAAAACTCTAGTATTAAATTAGAGAACCTTCAAATAAGGTTCTATAGTTTAACACTAGAGTTTTTCAATATTTAAAAAATAAGGTTTTCTATCATATAGAAGTTAATTATACAATCAAATATTTATAAAAAAAAATTAGAAATAAAAACTGAAAAAGTTTTTCACAACTAAAAAGACCCTAATTAAAATTTCTAGCTTAAAAACACCTAGTTAAAATTCTATAGCTATTGGGAAGGAGGGGATAAAACTGTAGATTAAATCAAAGCCAAAGGGGGTGTTTTGTCATTCACAATAAAACTTGGCTTAAGTGACTTACTTCATTATCCCATTCCAATATAAAACTGAGATAAATACCAGAAAAATGTGTATAATTAGGGATGTGACATCAGAGGACAGATAAAAAGTCATCAATTTAATAAAAGATTGGTTGATATGACGTCAAATGTTCCATTGCTTCCAACTCTTAAGAAAACTCCTAACAAGTCAGACAAATTTTCTATGCAACCAAATGGATCCCCATCATGTCATCACTTTGGATTCATATTTTAAAAACCAACAAGTACCAGATTTAAAATACTACTAATAATTCACTCATCTTTCTTTCATATAAAATAAAAAAAGCCAACAAATCACAATCAACAAGTTAAAGCAACAAACCAGAGAGGAAAGGAAAACAGGAGCATCTTAGCTTACCCATTTGGGGGATTGATTTGTTTATAACTAACTCCATCTTTAAACCAACAACAGCCCTCATCTTACAGGTCCTTCCTTCATCAGAACACAAGAAGATGAATGATCAAATGTGAGTAAGATTGTGATGAATCAGTCAAGGGTCAGATTCCTGCTGTTTTTCTCAGCTTTCTGCTTGGTGGAAGCACAATCTCCTTCATCTCCTTCAACCAATCCATCTGGTGGAGATGCTGTCTCAAATTTCCAGCCAAGTCTTGCAGTTGTGATAGGTATTCTCTCTGTCATGTTTGGGCTGACTTTCATACTCTTACTATACACCAAGTGCTGTCACCGTGGTCAAGAAGCCAATGGTGATGACAGAATCTTGCTTGCGGGAATCAATAGATCCAGGAGATTCTCTGGGATTGACAAAACAGTTGTTGAGTCACTTCCTTTCTTCAGATTCTCATCGCTTAGAGGGTCGAAACAAGGCCTAGAGTGCGCGGTTTGTCTGTCGAAATTCGAGGATGTTGAGGTCCTCAGACTGCTGCCGAAGTGCAAGCATGCTTTTCATATCAACTGTATTGATGTGTGGCTTGAGCAGCACTCAAGCTGTCCTCTCTGCAGGCACAAGATCACCCCCGAGGACCCCACGATTTTCGCTTACTCCAACAGCACGCGCTTCTCCCTCCACGAGGATTCCAGTCTGGACCTCTACGTCCAAAGGGAAGAAGCGTGTGGAGGGTCCTCGAGGTTCAGCATTGGGAGCAGTTTCAGGAAAACGGCTCCCAATGTTGTGGTCGAGGACCAGGAAGAAGAAGAACAAGCACCAATCCGGATAGAGGATGATGGCGAAGAAGAGGTCTTCCACAAGCTGAAGAACAGGATTGTTGTGTCCGATGTTGTGTTCAAGAACCGGTGGAGCAATGTCAGCTCTTCTGATCTCATCTTCCTCAACTCGGCGATGATGCTCAATGGCATGTCCAGCGACAGATTCTCTCACCTCGAAGATCGAGCTGTCGAGAAGGATGGGATGAAGATGGAGATAAAGGAGGAAATGGACCGGAAGAGGTTGCTTGAGAGGAAAGTCACCAACTTTCCTGTTCCTCATCCTGCTGCATCAGCAAATGCTGCTGAAATGTCACCTAAAATCACAGGTTCGGAGAGAAGAGTGATGTCAGAGATTACTGCTCTGTCGCGGTTTAGAAACGCGGTCACAAGAAGCAGAACAGGTGAATCTTCTCTAGACACAAGTTGTAGTAATCTCAAGGAAGACAGAACTAGGAGGCTATGGCTGCCAATAGCAAGAAGAACAGTTGAATGGTTTGCAAATAGAGAAAAGAGGCCTCAACATTTACAACCCACAACACAAAATCTGAACAATATTGTATAAAGAGAATCATTTCAGCTCACTTTTCTCTATTCTCTTTGCCATCATTGCTCATGTCCTTAAATCTTCTTAGATTCTACATATGTAAAACTGATTTATAGATTTTCTTCAGAGATTTCAGCAAAATTCATGAGGTTTTTTTATTTTTTTATTTTTTATTATTTACATATCCAAACTAGATCCCACTACATCTCTAGAAAAATCAATTTCCAACCAATTTAAAGAGCAATCAAAAGTATGGGAGATACCATCGGAGTATCTGATTTTATATGTCAAAATGTTGGGGAAAAATCATAAATTGGATACCGAAAATGAAATGTAAGGATTGAAAAAGAGTAAGTGAATAAGCATAGAAAAATCAAAGTCAACAAGCATAACCAGACCGTTGCTATCATAGGGTTTTAAGATGAAAATTGCTTGTAATCTAAGAAAATGTTGTTTAAGAGCGGTAGTGTTTTACTTATTCAAGCATCTTATCCCGTAATCACAATTTAGTATGTATGCCAAAGACCTTTCTTGTCGATTTGCTATATATATATACATAAAGAAAACAACCTTACCAAATACTAACAATAATAGTACTTCATTTGTCTCATTCATGTTGTCCATTTTTTTTTAACAGCAATAAAAATTTTATTAAAAACAAATGTAGAACATACACCTTAACCCAAGAGAGAATTTTGGGTAATGACTCCTAAAATCCAAATAATATAGGGTTTCAAAGTTAAAAAAAGATGGGAGTAAAAATCACATGATTTGTGAGTAAATTATAAGTGACTTTTTTTTTTTAAATCACCACCATTAATTTGAGGATCCCTAATACTAAGATGAAAAACACACAGAGCAATCAACTTGGAGCAAAAACAGAGCATCAACTTGGAGCAAAAAACAGATCTGCTTTTCGCCGGAGAGTCACCGATTGTGAGACGGCCACGATTTCCTTTTTCAGCAGGAGAGATGGGTCGTGATGGCTTCCTCCGTCGTCGGGTTGAGGGTTGCTGATTTCACATGGAGATCTCGGACGGCGGCCGGCCCGAACACCACTCGCCTCACGGCGAGCTTCTTCACCTGCTTCTGGTACGGGTCCAGTCGGAATGCCTCCGCCGGAGGGAAGAGAGCCGAGGCGTTGAAAATCGGCAGCGGAGGCCTCACCAAGTCTCGTTCCGGATCCAGATCTGAACGATGCATGGCGGCCCAAGTGGAGATCAGATGGTAAAATTAGTTGTTGTTGAGATCGATCGGACCAGGAACGATCGATCGATGCGGTGGAGGCAGAGAAGGTTTGAGAAAGAGAAGAGTGTTGGCCTGAGATGACTTTGGGTGGGTGAGATTCACGGTAAATTTACAAAATTCACTTCTGCGTGATTCACCAAAGGTCCGAAAAAAAAGAGATGAAATATCAAACATATTCATGGTGAATTTTTTGAAATGAGAAGAAAAAAATTCACTAAAAAAATGATAAGTTTGAAGCCCCCTAATATCATAAACCCATAAATCTCACCTCAAGAATCCCCTTACAATGATTTTTCACTAATCCTTCAACGCCCATTGTAATCTTTTCAGTTCTTTTAACCGAGAAGCACCTTTTGATGGAGTCAATATGTTCTTTCCACGTTTCAAGTTATTATGGCTATTAGTACCTTTCACTGATCCAAAGTTATTTTCTTTATCCAAACTTTGAAGATCATGAAGATTTCTCAATTGGCCGAACTAATTTAGAAGTGCAACCCACATAATCAACAAAATTGTCGGAATCGGACTCTTGCAGTCCGATAGAAATGCTCCCAGACCCTTTCATCATCTTTTCCACTCCCATCATGCACCCCTCGTTGCTCTCCCCAGTAAACAAAATGTTGGAAACATCAAGAGTCGTGACAACTCCCAATGCGTTGGAATTGCAGTGCCAGCCGCCAGAGGACACCACCGTTTGAGAAGGTAAACCGTCAACGATGCACAACAACCACTGTGACGAAGAGCCGTCAGACGTCCCAACCTTGTACTTCACCGATTCACACCCATCAACCACCCTACAATCTACACGTTGAGAGTAAGCATGATAGTGGGCTGGATAAAAACCGTTAATTGCGGATAACTGACCGTTTCTAGCGGTTTTATTTGCGGTTAAAACCAGCGGATAACGGTTTTGGTTATTTTTTTGTAACCGGTAGCTTAATAGATGCAGTTAACGGTATGAGTGTAACTGAACCGCGAATAACCAGTAATCGCGATTAAACGGTTATCCCATAAATTATATATTTATATACTACCCAAATTCACCCGAAACCCACTAATGCTCAACCCAATCCATATTTTTATACTTCCATTAATCAATTTATCACAATTTAAAAATTTTAGGGGTAACTTGTTGTAAATGTTCAAGTGTTATATTTTGAAATTTTCATAGTTGTAAGTGTTCAAGTGTTCTTTTTTGAAATTTTGATAACCGTAGTTGTAACCGTTAACCGCGAACATCCGCGGTTAGCGGTTTTGGATATGAATTTATAACCGTTACGTAAAAACTGTTAACCGTGGTTATAAAAAAAAACGCGATTAGCGATTTTGGGAGTACCGCGGTTAAATCGTACCGTTGCCATGCCTAGTTGAGAGTGGTATTGGTGGGAGGGAGGGGGTTAAAGTGTAAAAATTCTGAAATTTAAGAGTTAAACTGTTAGTGGCACAAACTTCGTGGTGAAATTAAAATATTTACCATAAAAAAATTATTCAATCAGCATCCACCGTAAACGCCTAGTGGGCATCTCACACAAGCTCTAGGCCGATAGCTAGACAGACCTCACTGCCACAATGGATAATTTAATGTTTAGTGTTTACCCCTCTTTAACAAGAATCAGTGGCGGATCTTACCTGTGGCAAGCCCAGCTTCCCCTGGGCAAGGTTTGTGGCCTCAATTCTACACTTACATGTTAATCGCGATACCATAAATGTGCGGTTATTAAATAAATAATAAATCAGTAAGTATCAAGTATCAGATTAAATTTACAGGAATTTGTGATCTAACAATTTATGTATGAATAAATAAAAATAAAAATAAAAATAAAAGAGAATAATTGATTGATTTTGTGTGAGAAATAATTAATAACTAAAGTGCAAGTGAGTAAGAAAATAAATACTAAAACTATCTCATAGGATTATTGATTCACTTAAACTTCAAGTTTGACAATTTAGAATTACCTACAATTATTATCTTATCTTGTAAGTCGATGTATCAATTCTAGGTGTCCTCTGTCGAGATTTCACCTAGGTGATTAAAGCACAGCCTTCGCTTCACTCTAATTATTTAAGTGATCTATCTTGTTCCTAAACATATTGCGCAGCTGTCGCTTCACAACCAAATCTAGTCTAATTACCCTGTGGTCTAGTAATACTCCCTTATGTCTAAGCGAAGCATACCACAAATATTGCATGGCCTTAAGAATAATGCATGAACTATCCGAATAATTAAACAAGAATCATGGAATAATAATTTGTAGAACTAAATATCAAATCCTAGGTTTAAGTTTCACAATAAATCCTAGAAGATAAAAATAAACTAACTACTAAACATAATTAAAAGAAAAGAGATCGATGAACTCAGTATGAAGAACGATTTGATGTGCGTGATGCCTCCTCTGTGCGTGTTGTCCTTGGCTGTGTGCGTGACCTCTATCTCACAAGCCAAAATAAGTTGGCTTTTATAATCCTCGTTCATTCTTCCAGACTTGTTTTCACGCATAAACCATGTAGATTTAGGTTTGCTTTTGGCTCATTAACAATTTAGCCATTAA
>JBBYHH010055811.1:0-15812 GCA_038382905.1 Daphne laureola
TTACAGAATCAATTCCCCGCAAAATTACATAGTGAGAAATATAAATTCCTACCAAGGGTCCAAGGCGGGTGGTAACAAAATTAATCTGGAATTACCCAATCAGGAAGTCTATTCCAAATATGTGGAAGTCTTGTCGGCCCTCGTGTGCTTCTTATGGTTTAGGTCCCTGTTTTTTTAGGCGTCAATTAAGTAATGCAACTAATTTAAATAAAAACTAATTTACAGTAGATATAACTAACATTTGAAGCAATAAATATTGGAAGAATACATTGTCATACCATGAATGTGTAAGTTATCTATTGTATCTTGAGAATAGTTTGTTTTTTGTTCACCCTCAAACCCAGGTGGCCCAAAATCCTCATTAACTACAGAGTCTTCTTCAGTGCACTCATCTATGTGTTCTGCATTACCTGGAGGTAAGAGACAATTCAGTCTACTGATGCAAATTTGTTATTTCCAGGAGAATCAGTAATTACAACAAATTAAAGTTTTGAAAGATATAACTTCAGCAAACATGAATTCTATAAACATAAATTAGTCATACGGTAACTCTTATCTTATGGAATTAATGCAGAGAATAATTCAAGATCATGGATAAACGGTCTGATTTATACAGTGTTAGATATTTGTAAAGAGTTGCAGGCTTCTTGGAGTACGCTCTAAAGTATTCAATAGACAGTCAATTGTTTTGCCCATGTAAGAAATGTGTGAACTTAGTTGGACATAACAAAGAAACAGTTGCAGAACATCTATTAAAAAATGGGTTCTGCCCGAGTTATACAGAATGGTGCTATCATGGGGAAGAAGTACCAGAATCTAGTAGGTATGTTTATGGACCTCCAAAATAGCAATAAAAAAATGTCTGAAGAGCTGATCCAGAATATCATGTTATCGGTTTTATGGAAGAGATGTTAGTGGGTCACAACCAAATTGAAGATGGGTTATCAACAGAACAAAGGTCTCTTCTGGACAACATTGATGTAAATAAAGATGCACAAAAATTTTATGGGTTTCTGAAAAAAGCAGATGAAGAATTATTTGCCGGATGTCAAAAGCATAGCAGGTTATCGTTTGTTTTTTTATCTTTTCCACAAGAAGTACATGTACAAATGGAGTAAGAATTCATTCACAGAGCTATTGAGCACATTGCGAGAAACTCTACCTGAAGGAGACAAATTTCCGAAGTCTAGTTATGAAGTGAAAAAAATTATCAATCAATTAGGACTTGGATATGAGAAGATTCATGTTTGTCCCAACAATTGCATGTTGTTTTGGAAAGAGAAGGCAGATCTTGATAATTGTTAGATATGTGGTGCTTCAAGATGGGATACCAACTCAAATATAAAAAAAAAAACCACCAAAGATACTTCGGTGGTTTCCTTTAAAACCAAGACTTCAAAGGTTGTTTATGTGCTCTAAGACATCATCTTTGATGCAGTGGCATGATGTTGAACGAGAGGATAAGAAATTGTGACATCCAGCAGATGATATGGCTTGGAAACACTTTGACAGTCAGTTCATAGAATTCGCTACAGATCCTCAAAATGTAAGACTCGGGTTAGCAAGTGATGGCTTTAATCCATATAGGACATTGAGCAACACTTACAACATATGGCTTGTTATTCTCACAATTTATAACTTCCTACCATACATGTGTATGAAACAACCAAGCCTCATTTTATCTTTATTAATTCTAAGAAAAGAGTCGCTTGGAGAGAAGATTGATGTGTCCCTCCAACCTTTAGTTGATGAATTGAAAGATTTATGGGTTAATGGCATTGATATATATGATGCACATGTGACAAGTTGTTTTAAAATGCATGGAGCACTACTATGGATGATTAATGATTTTTCTGGGTATGACTATCTCTCTGGTTGGCATGTGAGGAGTAGATATGCTTGTCCATCTTGTGGCTTCAAAACTTGCTACAAGCGACTGAAAAATGGGGGAAAGTACTGTTACATGGGACAATGGCATTTCATCCCTACTGATCATCCATTTCGTAAAGATATACGCCATTTTTATGGATTGTTAGAATTTTGAGAAATGCCAATAGCTAACAATGGAGTAACTGCATTGGCTCAAATGGATGGGGACGTAGATTTGATAGACATAGATGGGGGAGTTGCTGAGAGGGAACATGGTTGGAAAATGAAAAGTATTTTGTACGAGTTGTCGTACTGGAAATACAATTTGCTTCGACATAATCTAGATGTCATGCATATTGAGAAAAATGTTTGTGACAACATTTTGGGGACATTGCTAAACCTTGACGTTAAGACAAAGGATAACTACAAAACGCATCTTGACCTTGAACAAATGGGGATACGACCTGACCTCCATCCTATTAGGAAACCCGGTGGGAAACTATTTTTACCTCCACCTACTTATTCCATAAACAAAGCTGAAGTAGAGAAAGCATTGGGTGTGCTGAAAAATGTTAAGGTTCCAGATGGTTATTCCTCAAACATTTCAAGATACATTAAATTGAAGGAAAGAAATATATTTGGGTTAAAAAGTCATGATAATCATGTAATCATGCAAGATTTTCTTCCAATAGCAATTCGAGGGTCACTACCCAAGAAAGTGGTTAAGTGTTTAGTTGCACTTTGTTCCTATTTCAAGGATTTGTGTGCAACTGTTGTTGACCCAAGTCGGCTTGATGAAATGGAGGCTGAAATTGGAATCATCCTATGTCAGTTAGAGATGATATTCCCTCCTTCCTTCTTCACAATTATGGTACATTTAGTTGTACACCTCGCTACTAAAGCAAAGTTAAGAGGGCCAGTTGCCTACAGATGGATGTATCTGATTGAAAGGTAATAATTTAACTCTAGTTTGTTTTACCAGCTAATGTTGAATATAAAATTAAATTTTGATTTTATTTTTTTCAGGTTTTTATTGACTCTTAAGCAATATGTTGGAAACCGAGCTGCACCGGAAAGTTCAATTGCAAAAGGGTATATTGCAGAAGAGTCCATATCGTATTGTTCAAGATACTTTAAAGGTGTGGAAACACGGTTCAATAGTCGAGCAATGAAGGTTATCAATAGGATTTGATTATGCAAGATGCACCTTTATACATCTTGAATGGACGTCCTTTCCTTAAAATTGGAAGCACTATACTTGATGATCGAATGTTGCTACAAGCACACCAATACATCTTGTATAATTCGGAATGTGTTCGACCATTTATTGTGTAAGACTTTAATATAAATACATGCATGCAAGTACATGAGACAAACTTATGATTGATTTTCTAGGGAACACAAAGATGTTGTAAGAAGACTAAATCAATATCGTAGGCGGCCAAAACCCATGATTAATGTGGAAGTAGAACATGTACGTGGTTCCAGAAACATGTGAGTTGTTTTTGTTGTTTATTAAATTTATTTTACTAATTATATTTTGTTAAATTAATATTAGGAATATTTTTTATTGATTATATTTTGTTAAATTAATATTAGGAATATTTTTTAATGTTCATATTTTGTTCAAACATTATATTATATTAGGACTGTGGATTTGTGAGTCAATTTTCAAACCCCTTTAATTTTAGTTAATGAAGGATCTGAATAGATAGTCTGTTTTTTTTTTCTTCTATATTAATATTATAATTATATAAATATATATAATACATATAATAAAATATATTTGGGTATGGGCCCTCTCAGGTGTTGGGCCCTAGGCGACTGCCCTCTGGGCCTACCCCGAGGGCCGGCCCTGTGTTTGAATTTACATACCTTGAACTTCTCTCATAACTATTAGCATCTATGTGCTTCCAAGTATTATCACGCACTTGTCCACTAACCACAGTTACTATCTAATTTTCTGTTTTAACAGCTGACAAAGAAATTTATTTAAACATGATAAAATATACATGTAGTAGTCAACACAACAAGAAAAATGTGTAGAAAAATCCAACTCTTGTAGGGACACTACACACAAACACACCACAACCCCATTCTAAAATCTAACTCCTCCCTGCTACACCAAAAAACCACATAATCTGCATCAATAAAAAATCCCCACACCCAATGCCACAACCAAAAACTCCTACTAGCACCGAATAATCAGCAACATATAAGAAAAACTAACATACCATCCATAACGAAAACAAGGCAGGCATAACAGCAGAATGACGAACATTTTTTCCACCATTACACGACTTCGACAGGACAAAAAGCCTCTCTGGAGAAGGATTTCCAACATTTTCAATCAACTCTTTTTTTTTTATACAAAGGGGGTAGGGAGATAGGGATACCAGAGGCTCAAACTCGAGACCTCTTACAAGTGTCCACAAAAGCATTGATCACTAGGCCAAGTGCTCAAGACTTTTCAATCAACTCTAGTGTTGATAGGTTTGCAAGTTCCTAAAAAAAATTAAACAATTAATGTAACCAAATGAGAGGAAAAGTAACTATCTCCGAACAACATACATAAATAAGGATTTAAGTAAGCAAAAAATTATCAAGAGGATTTAAGTAACCAGTCAAATGCTTACGATGTTGTGATGAGTTCCTCTCAAGTTTATGGAGCCACTATTGATATTAGCGCTTTAGGACCTCGACTATTAGACAAGAAATAGAAAGTGCTAGTTAGGAAGACTTTGACAGAATTGTGAAACTTAACTGATGTGAGGACAACCATTTGAGAGAAATGAAGTTTACAACTCACAGTCACAAGCAAACAAGTAGCACTACTGGTGCTTGAGAAACTGAGCAGCTTCTGTAATAGAATCTGGATCAGAACTGGTGTGTTTGGTTGTAAATGAAAAGTGATAGCCAAGTTCACCATAGAAATGCCAGAGTGGAAGTCAGGTGAGAGGTACAAGCATGATATATATGCAAAGGTGGGAATTTTCAAACTAGTTGTACTTCTCCAGCTGAATCTGATCTGCAGGTAAAATGATCAGAACTTAATTAGTTGCATTGTATGATCCGTGTCATTAGCATCTTCTCATGGTATGAATGTTTATCCAGAGATCCTGATCCTAGTTGAATGAAACCACATATAAGTGTTGTGGTGTAAAGGGTATATTCTTTTCAGCTCATTTTTAATCAAGTTTTACATTTATAAAACCCTTTATGAAGCCTTAAGCGTAAGGATCGCGCGTAGTATGTGGCTTGTGAGTAAGGGTATCGAACCCAAGGGAAAAGGTGTCTAACGTCTTGTTCAGTGAAATGTTGTTAGTGTACTATGGCAAATGGGTAAAATCAACAAGTTTAGTAATGATTTTGATGGTGAATCAAGTAACTAATGGTGCTAAGGCTATTCCTACAACACTTAACCAAACCAGTAAATTAACTCAACACAGAAACGACACAAAAAAAAACAAGGTTTAAATCAATATACTAAATCTCTCCCGGGATTTGTCTATGCATTAGAGGATTTACTACGTGCTCAATGCATGCTTAGAGGTGAGTTACTATGATTAATTCCACTCTCCTTTTGGATACTATGGACAATCTCCCACAAGATATACCTTCACCTAATCGCTCTAGCGCATTAGGGATGGTGCACTTAAGAAGTTACTACGGTTAGGTCGCTTCTCTCTCGAGAAAGCAACACACTTCTCAACTAAAGTGAGATTAGTCACTCTCGTGATCCAATGCTCGCTTTTGAGGATTTAAAGCCCTTAAATTTCTCATCAGTCAACTTACTGAAGTCATCTCTGACATTTAGAAAGCTAATCAATCAATTCCACAAGTGTTGTATCGATTAAATTCCTCTCGAACATTTAATCGAACACCTAGAAGAGTAAATATGAATAAGTGTTTCATTCAACTTACCACACATGAAAGAAGTGCTAGGAATTGATATCTAAGACAAGTTATGCATAGAAACACTTAGCTTAACCCCTAAGCTAACAAACCCTAGGAGAAAAGACTAACTACTCATAAGAACACATCCTGTAAACAATAGATATCAATGAAATAAGCATCAAACAATTGTATATAAAGAGGAGAAGGGATAGAAAAAGCTTAGTTAGATGGCTTCTCAGCATCTCTAACAAGCATCCATCAATCCTCCATGAAAAGAGGGCTCCAAGCCCTAGGTAGAAGCCCCAAAATGGGTAAGAGTAACTGATTTTCGGAATGAATGAAAAAGCTTGCTAAAAACTAGTCTAAAAGTGTTAATATACTAAGTCTAATACCCAAGAGTGTCCCTAGACATGTTAGGAACTAAAAGGTATTCATTAACGGCAGACATGTCCTAAAAATACACTTGGTAAGTTGGAATGTCCGCATTTTCCTTCTGTTTAGTCTGGGTGAAGCTTTCCTCACGGGTATCGCGTAATTGGGGTCGCGCCAGCCAACTGAGAGGGTCACATTGTAGCTTCACGCAAAACTGATGAGCTCTAGGAGGGTCGCGCCAGCCTCACGCCAAGGGTCTCGCCATGTTGGTTGCGTGTCGTGCTCAGTTGTTCGGCACGATGGTGGCATCATGGGTCACGCCATGGGGGTTGTGTAGAGACCTACGCGTCGCTTTGCGTGTTCCTCCCTTTCAGCTTCGGTCCTCCATCTTTCACTCTTTTGCAATTGAGCCCCAAACATCACCTTCTAGCTCCATTATATTCTAAAATGAGCACCTGAAATATTCTAATCATAATAACAAGTAAAATGCTCTAAACAATTCAGAATAGGACATAATTGACATGATCGTTTGCTACTGATACTGTGAAAATGTGTATGTGTTTGCACACTTAACAATAAGTAACTCATGTCTTGCCAAACAATGGAGCCTAACCTGATTAAAGCAATTCAAAAGTCTGTCATTCTGGTTTCCTAAGCTAAAAGTTTTACCTTTTTGAACAAATGTAAGAAGTTCAACTTATAAGATGCCAAACTAAACTAGATCTCTATCCAAGTCCAGGTTACTGCAATGAAGTATGCGTCAACCAAATTTCTTTCATGTTAACAAGAAAAAAAGAGCGAGGATTTACTTTCACAGTAACATGCTCTGATCCATAAAGTAATCCTTCTATATACTCGTATAAATATATAGATCAAACTTATAATCAAAAAGTTGTATTTCATCAAGAGAAATGATTCTAACATGTAAAACAAATTCATAATAACTCAGATAAAATGGAAAGGATACTATCTAGTTTATTATTAAGAAAAATGAGAACAGCTCCGGTCTGGACATTCGACGCGTCAGCTCCGCTAAATTTGTCCTCCTTCGCGTCGTACCTCTGCTACAGCTCCATTGCAAGTTCTTGTTTACTCCCAGCAGAAGTCGGCATCAACAACCCATGCTTCCATCCATGGCGACGAAGTCCACAACCCATTGTCCCTCTCGCTCGCGTTCCTTCTTCCCAAAATTGTACCTCTCCCTCACTAATTCCAGCAGCCATCCTCCATTTGTCCCTCATACCCGATTAATCCTCTCTTCTTCATCATCAAGAAGGTTTGACCAAAAGCTTCCCCAAATTGATTTCTTCCTCTCCCTAACAATTTTCTAAGCTCCTGAATCAACCAAGTAAAGAAGGGGGAAGATGAGTTGTGAACACATATCTCACTTGACTTATAAAACCCGATTTAAAGGAAGATGAACACTTATCAGTCGATCTCCATGAATCGGCCATAGAGGTGATTGTAACAAATGCATTTGAGTGAAAGGATTGATGACAGTGTCTGTTTCTTCTTTTTTCATGTTTTCTTCAAATGGAACTCTCTCTCTGGTTTCTCTGTAATTGAAATTAGGGAACTATGTTTATAAACAACAAAAAAGAGAGACAATTTTTAGAAATGCTTTATGACAAAAGAAAACTATGCTTTCTCTGTAATTCTTGCAACAATTACGATGATAATGTTTTATTCAATAATCCCTTCTTCGTTTTGTTGATGCATAGGGGTTTCTTTTCTTTTTTTTCATTCTTGTTCTATTTCTTTCTTGCTGACTCTGTACGGTGGCTAGATTTTTTTTTTATTTTGAAAAATAAAAACCTATTTTATTAATGATAATTCATTACAAAATAAGTTGTAGACGATGAACTAACGTACCAGAGAAGGTACAAATAAACCTGCCTGTCAATGGGGAAATCTTCACATAAATGGAATCACTGTGGAAAACTAAAACCACACCGGTTAGGCTCACCTTATGTGGACTCAAAAGGCTAAGTAAATCATGACGACGGTCATGACCACTATGGTGGATAAAAATTTGGCTCCCAGTACCCATGTAGGCCTAAAGGCTAAATAGTACCAGCGCAGCATAGTGAGCAAAGGTGAGCACTAATCGAAGAAGTAGTGGTAACCAAAGTAACCCACTTACATGATAGCTAGCAAAACAAAGCAAAATAAAATAAAGTCTAACCGAAAGAAAAACATAAAACAAAACTAGCAAAGACTGCAGAAAAACTACCAATCACTTAAAGGTTCCTAACCAACAACTGACTGATCGGGGGAACCCATTGCCCGACCAATCCAAAAATTGAGGCATCATTGCTCCAGGCAGGATGAGCTCATGGTCGACCTTGCCGTGCCAGTCTTCAATTTTTTGAGCTTCCTCCATGCATTCACCAGCTCCCCAAGAACCGACCCCATAAATCACAACAACAAAAAATGCCTCAAATCCGAAAGCACCCCCGTAGGTTGGAACTCCTCTGAGCGGCATGACTTTCCCCTCGAGCCTCCCCGGACATTGATTTCTTCCTCTCCCTAACAATTTTGTAAGCTCCTGAATCAACCAAGTAAATAAGGGGGAAGATGAGCTGTGAACACATATCTCACTTGAGTTATAAAACCTGATTTAAAGGAAGATGAACACTTATCAGTCGATCTCCACGAATCGGCCACAGAGGTGATTGTAACAAATGCATTTCAGCGAAAGGATTGATGACAATGTATGTTTCTTCTTTTCTCAATTTTGTCCAAATAGGAACTTTGTCTCTCTAGTTTCTATGTAATTGAAATGAGGGAACTATGTTTATCAACAACAAAAAAGAGAGACATTTTGGAAATGCTTTAAGACAAAAGAAAATTTTGTTTTCTCTGTAATTCTTGCAACAATTACGATGAGAATGTTTCTTTCAGTAATCACTTCTTTCGTTTTGTTGATGCATAGGGGCTTCTTTTTTGTTTCATTCATGTTCTATTTCTTTCTTGCTGACTCTGTACGGTGCCTAGATTTTTTTTTTGTTTTGAAAAATAAAGAGCTATTTTATTAATGATAATTCATTACAAAATAAGTTGTAGAGGATGAACTAGCGTACCAGAGAAGCTACAAATAAACCTGCGCGTAAAGGGGGAGATCTCCACATAAATGGAATCACTGTGAAAAACCAAAACCACTCCGGTTAGGCTCACCTTGTGTGCCCTCAAAAGGCTAAGCAAATCATGACGACGGTCATAACCCCTATGGCGGATAAAAAGATCTTGAATCTGGCTCCCGGTACCCATCCACGCCCAAAGGCTAAATAGTACCGGCGCACCATAGTGCGCAAAGGTGAGCACTAATCATAGAAGTACTGGTAACCAAAGTAACCCACTTACATGATAGCTAGCAAAACAAAGAAAAATAAAATAAAGTCTAACCTAAAGCAAAACATAAAACAAAACTAGCAAATACTACAGAAAAACTACCAATCACCTTAAAGGTTCCTAGCCAACAACAGACTAATTGGGGGAACCCATTGCCCGACCAATCCAAAAATTGATGCATCATTACTCCAGGCAGGGTGAGCTCATGCTCGACCCTGCGGTGCCAATCTTCAATTTTTGGAGCTTCCTTCATGCCTTCACCAGCTCCTCCAGAACCGACCTCACAAACCGCAGTAAAAAAACATGCCTCAAATCTGAAAGCACCCCCATAGCTTGGAACGCCTCTGAGGGGTATGACTTTCCCCTCGAGCCTCCCCGGACATTGATTTCTTCCTCTCCCTAACAATTTTCTAAACCCCTGAATCGACCAAGTAAAGAAGGGGGAAGTTGAGCTGTGAACACATATCTCACTAGACTTATAAAACACGATTTAAAGGAAGATGAACACTTATCAGTCGATCTCCATGAATCATCCATAGAGGTGAGTGTAACAAATGCATTTGAGCGAAAGGATTGATGACAGAGTATCTTTCTTCTTTTCTCAATTTTGTCCAAATGGAACTCTGTCTCTCTGATTTCTCTGTAATTGAAATGAGGCAGCTATGTTTATCAACAACAAAAAAGAGAGAAAATTTTTGGAAATGCTTTATGACAAAAGAAAATTATGTTTTCTCTGTAATTCTTGCGACAATTATGATGAGAATGTTTCTTTTGGTAATCCCTTCTTTCGTTTTGTTGATGCATAGGTGTTTCTTTTTTGTTTCGTTCTTGTTCTATTTCTTTCTTGCTGACTCTGTACGGTGGCAAGATATTTTTTTTGTTTTGAAAAATAAATACCTATTTTATTAATGATAATTCATTACAAAATAAGTTGTAGATGACGAACTAACATACGAGAGAAGGTATAAATAAACCTGCCCGTAAAGGGGGAAATCTCCACATAAATGGAATCACTCTGGAAAACCAAAACCACTCCGGTTAGGCTCACCTTGTGTGGCCTCAAAACGCCTTGTGTGGCCTCAAAACGCTAAGAAAATCATGACAACGGTCATCACCACTATGATGGATAAAAAGATCTTGAATCTGGCTACCGGTACCCATCCACGCCCAAAGGCTAAATAGTACCGGTGCACCATAGTGGGCAAAGGTGAGCACTAATTGCAGAAGTAGTGGTAACCAAAGTAACCCACTTACATGATAGCTAGCAAAAGAAATAAAAATAAAATAAAATCTAACCGAAAGCAAAACATAAAACAAAACTAGCAAAGACTGCAGAAAAACTACCAATCGGTTAAAGGTTCCTAACCAACAACAGACTGATCGGGGGAACCCATTGCCGGACCAATCCAGAAATTGAGGCATCATTGCTTTAGGCAGGGTGAGCTCATGCTCGACCCTGCCGTGCCAATCTTCAATTTCTAGAGCTTCCTCCATGCATTCACCAACTCTTCCAGAACCGACGCCATAAACCGCAACAAAAAAACATGCCTCAAATCCGAAAGCACCCCCGTAGGTTGGAACTCCTCTGAGGGGTATGAATTTCACCTCGAGCCTCCCCGGACATTGATTTCTTCCTCCCCCTAACAATTTTCTAAGCTCCTGAATCAACCAAGTAAAGAAGGGGGAAGTTGAGTTGTGAACAAATATCTCACTTGATTTATAAAACCCGATTTAAAGGAAGATGAACACTTATCAGTTGATCTTCATGAATCGGCCACAAAGGTGATTGTAACAAATGCGTTTGAGCGAAAGGATTGATGACAATGTATGTTTCTTATTTTCTCAATTTTGTCCAAATGGAACATTGTCTCTCTGGTTTCTCTGTAATTGAAATGAGGGAACTATGTTTATCAACAACAAAAAAGAGAGACAATTTTTGGAAATGATTTATGACAAAAGAAAATTATGTTTTCTCTATAATTCTTGCAACAATTACGATGAGAATGTTTCTTTCAGTAATCCCTTCTTTCATTTTGTTGATGCATAGGGGTTTCTTTTTTGTTTCGTTCCTGTTCTATTTCTTTCTTGCTGACTCTGTATAGTGGCTAGATTTTTTTTTTGTTTTGAAAAAGAAAGACCTATTTTATTAATGGTAATTCATTACAAAATAAGTTGTAGATGACGAACTAACGTACGAGAGATGGTACAAATAAACCTGCCCGTAAAGGGAGAAATCTCCATATAAATGGAATCACTGCGGAAAACCAAAATCACTCCGGTTAGGCTCACCTTGTGTGGCCTCAAAAGGCTAATCAAATCATGACGACGGTCATAACCACTATGGCGCATAAAAAGATCTTAAATCTAGCTCCCGGTACCCATGCACGCCTAAAGGCTAAATAGTACCAGCGCACCATAGTGGGGAAAGGTGAGCACTAATCGCAGAAGTAGTGGTAACCAAAGTAACCCACTTACATGATAGCTAGCAAAACAAAGCAAAATAAAATAAAGTCTAACCGAAAGTAAAACATAAAACAAAACTAGCAAAGCCTGCAGAAAAACTATCAATCGCTTAAAGGCTCCTAGCCAACAACAGACTGATCGGGGGAACCCATTGCCCCACCAATCTGGAAATTGATGCATCATTGCTCCAGGCAGGGTGAGCTCATTCTCGACCCTTCTGTGCCAGTCTTCAATTTTTGGAGCTTCCTCCATGCATTCACAAGCTCCTCTAGAACCGACCCTACAAACCGCAGCAAAAAACCATGCCTCAAATCCGAAAGCACCCCTGTAGCTTGGAACTGCTCTGAGGGGTATGACTTTCCCCTCGAGCCTCCCCGGACATTGATTTCTTCCTCTCCCTAACAATTTTCTGAGCTCCTGAATCAACCAAGTAAAGAAGGGGGAAGTTGAGTTGTGAACACATATCTCACTTGACTGATAAAACCCGATTTAAAGGAAGATGAACACTTATCAGTCGATCTCCAAGAATCAGCCAAAGAGGTGATTGTAACAAATACATTTGAGCGAAAGGATTGATGACAGTGTATGTTTCTTCTTTTCTCAATTTTGTCCAAATGGAACTCTGTCTCTCTGGTTTCTCTATAAATGAATTGAGGAAACTATGTTTATCAACAACAAAAAAGAGAGACAATTTTTGGAAATGCTTTATGACAAAATAAAATTATGCTTTCTCTGTAATTCTTGCAACAATTATGATGAGAATGTGTCGTTCAGTGGTCCCTTCTTTCATTTTGTTGATGCATATGGGTTTCTTTTCTGTTTCATTCCTGTTCTATTTCTTTCTTGCTAACTCTGTACGGTGGCTAGATTTTTATTTTCTTTTGATAAAGAAATACCTATTTTATTAATAATAATTCATTACAAAATAAGTTGTAGACGACGAACTAACGTACGAGAGAAGGTACAAATAAACCTACCCGTAAAGGGGTAAATCTCCACATAAATGGAATCTATGTAGAAAACCAAAACCACTCCGGTTAGGCTCACCTTGTGTGGCCTCAAAAGGCTAAGAAAATCATGACGACGGTCATGACTACTATGGCGGATAAAAAGATCTTGAATCTGGCTCCCGGTACCCATGCACGCCTAAAGGCTAAATAGTACCGGCACACCATAGTGGGCAAAGGTGAGCACTAATCACAGAAGTAGTGGTAACTAAAGCAACCCACTTACATGATAGCTAGAAAAACAAAGCAAAATAAAATAAAGTTTAACCGAAAGCAAAACATAAAACTAAACTAGTAAGGACTACAGAAAAACTACCAATCGCTTAAATGTTCCTAACCAACAATACACTGAACGGGGGAACCCATTGCCCGATCAGTCCAGAAATTGAGGCATCGTTGCTCCAGGCAAGGTGAGCTCATGCTCGACCGTGCCGCGCCAGTCTTTAATTTTCGGAGCTTCCTCCATGGATTCACCAGCTCCTCCAGAACCAACCCCACAACACACAGCAAAACATGCCTCAAATCCAAAAGCAGCCCCGTAGCTTGGAACTCCTCTGAGGGGTATGACTTTCCCCTCGAGCCTCCCCGGACATTGATTTCTTCCTCTCCCTAACAATTTTCTAATCTCCTGAATTAACCAAGTAAAGAAGGGGGAAGATGAGTTGTGAACACATATCTCACTTGACTTATAAAATCCGATTTAAAGGAAGATGAAAACTTATCAGTCGATCTCCATGAATCGGCCACAGAGTTGATCGTAACAAATGCATTTGAGCGAAAGGATTGATGACAGTGTGTGTTTCTTGTTTTTTCAATTTTGTCTAAATGGAACTCTGTCTCTCTGGTTTATTTGTAATTGAAATGAGGGAACTATGTTTATCAACAAAATAAAAAGAGACAATTTTTTGAAATACTTTATGACAAAAGAAAATTTTGCTTTCTCTGTAATTCTTGCAACAATTACGATGAGAATGTTTCTTTCTGTAATCCCTTCTTTCATTTTGTTGATGCTTAGGGGTTTCTTTTATTTCTTTCTTTTTCGTTCCTGTTCTATTTCTTTCTTGCTGACTCTGTACAGTGGCTAGCATTTTTTTTTTTTTAAATAAAGAGCTATTTTATTAATGATAATTCATGACAAAATAAGTTGTGGATGACGAACTAACGTACCAGAGAAGGTATAAATAAACCTGCTCGTAAATGGGGAAATCTCCACATAAATGGAATCATTGTGGAAAACTAAAACCACTTCGATTAGGCTCACCTTGTGTGGCCTCAAAAGGCTAAGCAAATCATGACGACGGTCATGACCACTATAGTGGATAAAAAGATCTTGAATCTGGCTCCCAGTACCCATGCACGCCCAAAGGTTAAATAGTACCGGTGCACCATAGTGGGTAAAGGTGAGCATTAATCATAAAAGTAGTGGTAATCAAAGCAAACCACTTACATGATAGCTAGAAAAACAAAGCAAAATAAAATAAAGTCTAACCGAAAGCAAAACATAAAACGAAACTAGCAAATACTACAAAAAAACTACTAATCGCTTAAAGATTCCTAACCAACAACAGACTAACCGGGGAAACCCACTGCCCTATCAATCTTGAAATTGAGGCATCATTGCTCCAGGATTTAATTTCTGAAGCTTCCTCCATGCATTCAGGATTATGTAAGGGACGTTTTGAGGCTTGGAGAGTGAAAAAAGTCCTATGTGGCATCATTGTGGTGCCATCATGGCATCATTGTGGTGCCATCATGGCACCATGGCTCCTGACACCAACTTTAAATAACCATATCTCCTTCATCTGTGCTCCCAATTGAGTGATTTGAAAGGCTAAATTGAAGCTCAGAAAGCGAGCTTTCCAACAAGATCAATTTCAGCTCATTTGGAGGTCTGTAACGTCTTGTACATCGTTTTCAAGATGAGATGTCCAAGTAGACCCGAAAAATCAGCTCCTCGGCGCCATCCCGGCGTGATCTTGGCGCCATGATTCAGCCCTACCTCCAAAGTCATGCTTGTGGTGCCATTGTGGCGGCAACATGGCACCATACTGAAGAAAATTCCTACGCGGTGCCATCTGGGCGTGATTATGGCGCCATGATTCAGCCTTGCCTCCAAAGTAGCATCCGCGGCGCCATCGCGGCGCCATCAGCTGCTATTAGTTTTGTCGGGGACCACCACAATCATTCTCGATTCTCACACATTTGCACCGGTTTTTCTGGACTATTTTGCCCCCAATTAACCCCCTAAAGATGCCCAACATCTCTAGGGACCCTTTAGTCATTATAATACTCTATATATAGTCTTTTAGAGTGACTTTTAAGGAAAAAAAATAGGGAATTACGAATTTCAGGTTTTTTTTTCTTTTTAAAGCTCTCACCATTACTCTACCTAGGATTTAGAGCTTCCATAATTTCTAGGCTTGAAAAATGATGACTCATGGTGGAAGATTTCTCTAAATAGAGTTTTATTCTCCTTTCTTCTTCTTCTCTTTTAGTTCTTTATTTTCATTACTCCATGTTTATGTGTTCTTGTGATATGAGTATGAGTGAGTAGTCTCATATCTTTTGGGATTTGTTTGTCTAGGGTAATTCTTTATGAGTTCTTATGTATATATTGATTTGGATATTGATTCTTGTGCTTTGGAGGTTTTTGTTATGATGAATGTGGCCACATTCACACATGCACACCAAGTGTTCGATAAAATGTCTGTGAAGAATTTGATTGAACTAGATTAGTGGGAATCAATAGAATAATTTGCTATTAGTTAGAGATAATTTTTAGGAGTTGCTTGGTGGTTAGGTTAGGGACTATTCATGCCTTAAGAGTCAATGCTAGGACATGAGAATGACTAG
>JBBYHH010055921.1:0-15810 GCA_038382905.1 Daphne laureola
ATCATTTGTTTTGACAGTTTCACTATATTTAATCTACGATTTATTTTCATATATTTTTAGATATTGAAAACTTGAAAATTCATTTGGGAACTATTATTTGATATCCAAATTTACTAAATATATTTTTTCTTAATTTTTTTACATTATTTATCTTTATTAAAAATTGAGCCAAATATTAAACATTGAAACAACAAAGTCAAATGATATAATTTTTTGAGAACGGAAGGAATTTATGATTTATTTTCTTTAATATGTTAATATATAATATCAAGTAATTTATATACATATATTATATGTTAAATGAATATATCTAATTTATAAATATATATATATATATATATAGATATATATATTTTTAATAAATTCTTCTTTGTTAAAAACGAAACAATTTTTATAGGATTGAAGGAGTAGCGTATACATAGACAGTAGTACTATTTTATGTGCGCTTTCCCAACAAACCTCTGTGTAGGGTAGGGTGAGAAACAGCAATCAGGCTAACAAAGCTTGAAAGTGACTTCAACTTCAACTTCTAGAACCTAAACAAATGAAGGCCGCAGGATAGATTAACTAAGCCTGCAGATCATGACCCACACCTATAAAACTTAATAAAAGTAATTTGTTTCTCAACCTTTTCATTTTTTATTACATCGCTTATCATTGCTACTAGTAATTTTCAATACTTATTTCTCTCCTCTTTGCCTTTTCACTCTGCACATGTTTTGTTTTGTTCTGTTCTGTTCTCTAGCTACGCTACTGGTTGGGGGTTATTGAATGATATGGAAACGCATGGCAGCAAAAAGCCTTCTCTCTGTCCTTTTCTTTTGTATGTTAACATCTCACAGTTCTATAAGTTAGAGAATTCACAAAAAAAGGATCGATCCCCTCGCGTGCATAGTCGAACGAGCCACAAGTTAAAAATGAATTGTATGTTCGTTTATTAAACAAACCGAGCTCATAATAGTTTGGAGCCTTAACGAGCCGCATGTTTCAAACCAAATGACCTGAGCCTTTTAAATGGAGATACCTTCTTCTAATTTATTTTACAATTTTAAACACTTTATTAGCCTTTTTGAACCAAACAAGCAAAACCTCTAGAACTTACCACATTCAAACACCACTAGTATCTAAAAAAATTGTTATGTTGGACCTTTGTGGACCTGTTGGGTTCTTAGACGATGAACTGTATGGGCTTTAGCTAATCTTTTGGGTTTATTGGCCATCACCGAGCACAACACGAGCCGAGCCAAACGGGACCGAGCTCAAGCTCAGCTCGGCCTAAATTTACAACCTAGTTATAAATTAAAAGGTATAAATCGTTACTTATGTTAACCCTGAACTCATGAAAATTCAGAGCTAGGTGACTAAGGAAATCTCATCCTTGTAACCCTCTCGTCTACCAGTTTTGTTCCTTTTCCCCTCATCTGCCTCACCCTTCAAAAGACCCAATCCTCTTCGCCGTCTCATTCTTACTGCATTGTTTCCGCGGGTGCAGGCTAACCCCTTGTTGCAAGAATTCCTGTTGTTCTTTCCATCCCGATGTCATTGAAGTGAAACACGTTCGCCTCATTATTTGAGGTGTTTATTAGATCTACTGCTAAGGTCCTCATATTTGCTATGTCGTAGCACATTCAAGCTCATCAAGCATGCCATTCTTGTGCTTCAATTTTCATTTTGCATCCATGTTATTTCTTCATTGCACAAGTATGAGCAGATGGCAGATAATTCTATAATATTTTTTCTCAACTCAAGTCGCATACCGGCTTGTAATTTTGCACACTATATCCTCACCACACGAATTAACAAACTACGTTTCTCGTCCCTTGCAGTCTAGGCGACATAAGTCCAAATAAGTCTTCAATTGTTTTTGCCTAGAAACCATTATAGTAAAACATGTAATCCTTGTCTAAAAGATCACATTTGATAAGGAAGATTAATATTGAAACCAAAGTAGAGTACATGTCTTCGAACAATATACAGAACCACAACCAGTTATGTACTTCTAAAAATCATAGAAACCCGACTAAAGTTACACTCGCTTCAAATGATTGTCATATGGGTTTAGGTTTATGTTCTTATTTTTGGTACAAGATCATACATATTTATTAACCCTTCCAGTTATGATCATTCGTAAATTGAATGGACAGTAATTTTGGACACTCCCCATTTAGAGCGTGTCATGTAATCATTTTGGTGAATCCAAAATTAAGTAAACCCACAACAATGGTCACATAGCACACTCTAAATAAGAGAGTGTCCAACAGAGTGTCAAAAGTGACTTTCCATAACATTTACCGTTGTTGAATGGCGCACTAAATGTTCAGTTCACTTGCAGCCCAGATTCTGAGAATTTCCAACAACATAATTTGACAAGCTATCCCATAATACACTGCTCCATAAAGGAGCAGAGAGCATAATTGATAACAATTAAGTTCTGAGAGTTACCTGGATCGGGAGACAGTTCTGAAAGTTACATGAATCCGGAGTGGAGATGGTCATAGAGAAACTGATAACTGGAACAACCCAAAGATACACGCCCCGTAGATTAAGTCAATCAAGAAAATGAAGAAAAACATCGATGTGTAGCTGCATCCTCTCATCTGACTTGATCAAGGCTCAAGAAACCTCATACGGTGACTGATGTCAGCAACATCTGCTAGTATATTAATGTCTAAAAAAGCCTAAAAGGCTCATCATTTTCATTTACCTTTCTTCCCCTTTCCATATATTTCTACATGGTTAAGTTTATTCAGACCTACTTATGCACTGCACATGGATCATCTCTAGCCTGAATATGAGTGAATAAGCTTACATGTTTTTAGAGGAAGTTTCTCTGGAAATTTCCTGATGAAAACCTGGAAGCCAAACCCTCCGCCATCGAATCTGAATCAAGTTTCACACTCTGCCTTCCGGCAACCAAGTCGTTCTCACGATCCCAAGGCTTCCAGGGATGATTCCCCAGCCACTCTTCCTTTTTCTCCTCTTCTTGCTTTGCCTTGTTTTTCTTTCTTGAACGGACTGCACCTACAGCTTCTTCTCGGTGTTTCTCAACCAACGACTTTGATCTTTTCTCCTTGTTATACTTATCCACCAAATCTGCATCCGAGCTTCTCCTTTTGACCTCATCAGTGGAAGAAGCAAGTGCTGTTGCTTCGTTATATGCCTCCAGGTAGCTGAAATGGGAAAGGCCCATGAGTAACCCTAAATAAGAGCACAGAAAGAAACAGTGAAAAGCATTTTGACAGAAGAGACTAACTTCATCTTTGCTTTCTTAGCCCTCTCTGAAGGGGTATCAGTCCAAACACCTGTATCACCTCTTCCTTCTTTAGTGCCTTTGCTAAAACTTCTTGTTGACTGCTGGGTCACACCAGGCTGTGAAGTAGAAAGTGTGGTTGAGAGTTATACATTGATAGTTCAACCACTTTCTCTGGCACAACAGAATTAGTACCAAAACTATTAAAACATATTCCTTTTTAGGGCATCGCAGAATTATTAAAAGATTTCCCTTCTTAGAAATTTGCAAATCAGTTTACTATGCACCGTTATTTCAAATCTCCTTCCATCAAGTCTACACAACTACCAATAAAACTCACGCTTTCCAAAAATTCAACACAATCTTCAACAATTCCAATTTTTCTAACTACAAATTTTGGTGGGCAAAAGTGGAAAAACCTAAACAAATTCCCCATTCCTTAACATCCTTGTCCACACAATTGTTTCAATGGGTATTGGGATGTGGGGGGAGGAGGGCGCATATTTTAATGGTTGCAAATGAAAGAGAACCCAAACAATCTTATGTTTGGTTGGAATAGCAAAATAATTCTCTAGGATTCGTCAACCCAAAAGCATGCACTGATTCACAACATTTAGGAGTAACTTCCCCTCATTTTATCGAGACGAGTAAATCTCGATAAATTTTGAATTGCTTACCCACTTCACAGAAAGTAAAATGCTTGGAATATTAGGATATCAATTTCTTAATATAAAAATAAAGGGAAGGTATTTTTCTAGATTGTTAGCTCCCAGGTTTCTTATTTTCAGAAATTTTAAGTCTCTTAATAAAAAAACAGCCATAAAACACAATATTTGTTTTAGAAACCTTAATCTATACAAACTACTATACAAAACTAGAACTCTTTAGAACATGAAATCAAATGTATCTTGCTAACTAAAAAAGGATAGTTTTATCAGCAACAACAAATTAGACTGTATAGTGCAACTCTCTTGAAAGAACAAATTTTTTTACTTCATATTCTTCTTTCTATCTCAAAGTTCTGACGTCTTATGCCTAGGCTCTGAGACTGAGAGTCATTTGCAGTAACATGTTCATGATACTTTTAACTTTTACCCTGATTTGAAACTTGTATAGAACTGTTGGGGGCAATACTAGTTAATAAAAAGCAATCAGATTTAGGAAATTTGCACTTCGGAAGACCAACTATAGAGTTAGATCATGATATCATTAATCTTGAATGGAAAGGTGATCAGCATAGAAGTTACCCACAAGTAATGAGGGGGAATAACATTTAAACTTAAATAGTAGAAACTTACTTTCCTCTCAGGAGGCAGTGTCGTCATCCACTCATCTCTTGTTGGTGGCGCTTTAACTTCAACTTCTGCCAGGAGCTCATCATCACCTTCCATGGATATACCTGCAGATCAAACAGCTTTCCTGATACCAAAAGAAGACGAAAAGGGAGGGGGGAATACAAGAACACATGGGAAAGGGCAAAGGCATATGCAACAGCTTATAATGTCAAAATCATGAGTAGACCATAAGAGGTCCTAGCCACAGGCGACTTTGACTATGATGCTATTTATTGTGCATTCTTTCCTTTAGAACTTTTAGAAATAGTTTCAGTTGAGAAAATGGAGGGAACGCTTGTGTAAAAAATTCAGAGAAAAAACTGGAGGGAAAGTTTAAATTCTAAAATTTGAGAAATTATTTAAGCAAAAGAACACAGCTTATAAATAAGAAGCATGATTATGAGAAAGTTATATTTTTGCTTTCTTTTTCCTTTTTATGTTTTCTCCAGAGAAGCTCAGACGTGCATAAACTTTTAAATTTGCTAACCTTGCGATCTTCGCCACTGCGCAGCCTCACACATTGCTCGTAATTCAACCTGGAAATAGAGGAAAATGAAATTTATCATAGATGTTAAACTAGTCCCTCCATGTCAGTTGCATCAAGTGCAAGGTATAAATACACACCTTGAATGCCTCTTTCTCTTCTTCTTGTTTGATTTTCTCGTCAAGTTTGTTCCTCTACAACAGGAACACACACCAAATGAAAACACATCATTCATAAATCCATGAAGCATTTTATTACTTGCCTGATCATATTGCTTGCTTTTGCACTAACAAAAAATGTAAGATTGAAACATCCTTTCTGTTTGGTAGAGTAGAGCTGGAGTATATGTAAAAGCTCATATAACCAAAATGGCCTGTTTATTTGCTAGGAGTTAAGAATGAAATGCAACATGTTTAAAGCTGAACCAATAAGAATTAAAATGTGAACAAAACATGCAGAACATTTTTCCTATAGAAGTCTTCAAACAGTATGACTTCTTCAGAACATTTTTCCTATACAAGTTGCTGCTAACTGATGATTACAGAGTATATAGTACCAGCAGATTGTAGGTCGTATATAACACCTAGCTTTCAATGTCCCAAGACTTATGCTGAGAAATGTTTACATTTAACTTACAACATTCACATGCGCTTCCCTCTCCTTGATTCTAGTATAAAATTTTAAAGATGATTATCTGAATATGGAAACCTTGTGTATTATATGATTAAATCATTGAGATCCTTAACCCTAGCCTAAGATAGCTGCCATTATAGCTGGAGACAATAGCAACTAAACTTATACAGTATTAGATCTTTCTCATCAATAACTTCTAGAGCTCTCTAAGCAGAGTAAGAAAGAGGCACAAATTGGGAGATGGAAGCATCTGAGCAGGCCGAGGGAACTTAATGTTTCGGATTATCAACGTTATCAGGCTTGTGTGGGTGGAGTGAGCCTAGGAGGTCTACGTTATGCATCAAGTGAATACAGTGACAAAAGAGCAATGCTAGTAAATGATTTCAAGAGAAACAAGGTGGAAGAAAAGGATCAATTTATCAAGACAAAAATACAGACAAAAGCATAAAATTTTCTTTATTAGCAATCAGATATGAATTACACTGTACAAAAAACTCACCTTATCAGGGTCCTGCAATTCTTTGAATGCTTTATTGAGTACGATAAAGGCTTGGTGAGCCTGAGGATGAGGACATTTGTCTGGGTGAACCAAAAGAGACAATTTCCAATACCTGACCAGAGAAATGGACAAGCCGATCAATGTTATAGTAAAACAATGCAGACAATAGTGAAATACGAGAAGACTGAGGTGCTACTGTAAACCAACTAAAGTGATCTATGTTACATTTGCTTCAATTAACCCGACACAATACCTCTCTTGTCCAGTGATAATTAATTTCTTCTCTGTGTACTTCAAAGGGAAAAAAGACTTTGATTTAATTAAACCAGGTTAATTGAGCAAATGTCTTAATGAACATGACTAAAATTTGACATTTTGTTTTTGTTCCTTCACTGTACAACCAGATGCACTGAAAACTTTAACCCATCCAGTACAACGTTTTTAGTGTTACAGGAAAATCTATTTATAATCAACATTAACCAAAAAATCAGTCCAGCTACAAGAGCTGTGTATCTCCATTTTACTCAAATTAACTATAATTCAATACCCCTTTTACAATTTCCACGGTAGCAAATATAGGTCTACGGTCTACCCTTACCTCATATAGCAAGCCTATTACTCCCGCATACTCACACCTATTCATCTTTCTTGTTCTTGTTTCTTTTAGTAAGAACGAACTTAATTAGAAACAAATCTGTTGGACTAGGTTGGATATGCCAAACCATCCAAGTGATCTTTTTAATCTCATGCACCGTCAAATCAGCTTGTGTCTTGTCCTTTAGAGCTACTGAAGATTGTGTAGAATGTTGAATTTTATTGGGAGTTGTGCTCCATTGATGCGGAGAAAATTGAAATAAATGTGATAGGGGTCAACTGATATGTGAAAGGTTACTTTAAAAAAAAAATGCTGTAAAACATTAGAGACATCTCAAAAGAAAAGTGTTGCGAAAGAGAAAATATGAAGGGAGAATTAGTTTAGGAGTCAATAATTGTGAATGTGAGAATGCTATAAAATCCAGCATTCATTTAGGGCATGCTCATCACAAGGAAACAAAAATCGCCCTTCAAATCAATAATTTCCTCTCACAAATATCACATCATATTTCAAAACTACCCACTTTTTTCACCAAAAAATCTTTTTTTCTTCTCCTGAAAACACCCTTAGCTTCTGATGACAAAGACGGGACCAAACATAAAGTTTTAATCAAAGCAAAAGCATACCTTTTCTTTACGTTGTCAACTGATGTCTTATGATTCACCCCTAGAATATCATAAGGAGATTCAGTCTCAGCAGCCATTATTCTTGTGACCTGATAGAGGACACAAAGAAACCGTGTCAGTGATCTAAGACAAGTACATGAAAATAAATATGAGATGAAATCAGTGACCTCTTCAAATCGCTCTGCCTCGTTTGCTGATTCAGCTTCTGCGACCATAGCTGGGGGTGGTGGTCCAATAAATAACTCAGTATCCTCCTCCAACTCGGCATCTCTAAATTCAATTATCAAAACATCAAGAACTAAGTTTCATGAATGCAGATGCCTAAGGAGACCTCATACAAAATGTAGTTTAGAATGAAGGGGATTAAAAAAGACGGATACATGAAGAGATATTAAAATGATTAAGGGTAAGCAAGAAACCATTTGCATAGAAACCGTGCCTCCAATTAAATACCTGAGCTCCGCTTGAGCATCTGTTAATTTTGCAGCAGCAGCAAGCAATTCAGCTGATGGCATTTCAGGGCCAATCACCCTGCATTAATTTACAACAAGGAGTCAGCATCTCATGGTTTACCGCCCATTGTAACTTCTACACAACATCTGAACAAATGAGTTCAGACTAGCATTTAAAGTCTCAAGACCCTGTACTATTAGCATGCCACTAATAGACAACAACAGCTCTCTTGGTTATCAAACCAAAACCAAAATATATGTTCACACAAAGTAAGAAACATTAATAGCCTATGTTATTATCTACTATAGGAACTTTGATGACAAACTATCATCCTACAATAATCAATCAGTCGATGCACTCTTCCAGAGTTGACAGGGTCATCATAGACCTCTGCCATCCATCTCAATCACAAAACACATGCAAAGGAAAAAAAAAACTAGACACATTACAAATGTTTTTCATCAAAGATCACTTTTATATAACATTTGTGCAAATGACCTATTCGAACATTATGCTATGGCGGATCACCAAACAGCTTATTCTTAACCAACAATTAAAGTAACATTTCTGGGATTTGATCTGGCAACATAATATTTGTAGTGAAATGACTACCTCCTTCTGAGAGCTGAGTCATCCTTATGATTGGAAGACGACAGATTATTCTCATCCGCTTGGTAGCTACATTCACCATCCTGCGTGATAGAACTAGGAGGTTTGTCCTCCTTACATTCACTGGAAGCTTGAATTAGGTGACCCACCACGTCCAATGTGGGGCTTCTCTTTGAAGGCAGTAAAAACACTTTGTCTGCAGTTTCGTTTAGCCTCAAGGATGAAAATAGCTTCTTCAAATGCCTAACTAAGGACCTTTCAGATATTCCATTTATGTCAACAGCTTGCCCATCATCAACCATTTTCAGAAGCTAAAATCAGAGCAAAAACCACAAGCAAACACAACTGTAAGCTTAATTTATTTATTGTAAGGGGAAAGGGCAAAGTAAAATGATTTGCAGTTGAGGAATTGGTTCATAAAACCATTATGATAAAGCAGGTACATCAATTAAATAACAAAAAAAGCAGGAAAACTAAACAAAATTAGCAAAAACTGAATGAGAAAGCTTTTCAAATCATATTCCAGTTTGGTTTTGGTTAGTGAAATCAATGCTTAATAAATAAATAAATAAATAAAACTGAAATCAATGCATACACCAATGACATGTTTAAAAGAACCACAGTGAATCCGGAACAATCAGATAGACTACATCCTCCAATCTGACCTAGCTGAGAAAAGACACTATCCCAGAATATGCTGCCACCTTCCGACCTTAAGTTTTTCTAGCACTATTGTGATAGCTTATTTTATGATCTAAGATTTCTACCATGACATGAAAGACATCAACGTGCTTAACTATCTGGCACTTAATGCACCATAAATCTGAGTTCTAATCCTCCAACAAAATGAGAAGTAATAAATAGATAAATAAGTAAGATGCAATTCCAAGTCAACAACTCAAATACTTGTTTTCCATAACAAAATTTGTAATGATACAACAACAGATTCTAAAGGACTGTGGGCAAATGGCTAAACCAAACTGTTTCCACAAAGGAAACATATCAGAACCTGTTCTAGTCATCTCCATAACCAACACGAAAATCACGAATCATGTCTTCTATCTGTCTGACAATAACGAAGAAGGCTTGCACATTCTACTGCAATGGGAATCCACTTCATTTAGTCTTTCAAGTTCCCTTATTATGATGTTATTGGGTATATGTGTCTACAAACAGAATTGACATGTAAACCATGGATTCAATCACTTGTTTTAATCCAAATTGTAAACCAGTCCAAGCACCCCATCAAAACTCATCTGTTGTCACAAACCCAGTGGTCTATGTAGCTCAAATTCCTAACGGCGGATGTTAAGCAAGTTCCAACTAATAGAACCTACTGATAACACTTCAACAGCGAGACAAAGATGACAATCAAAGACAAATAGACCAAGGTGCAAGAGAAACAGTTACCTGTCGCAAATCACTGCCAACCTGAGGGAACTCCTTCAACATGTCTCTCACTACTGTCTCCGACTCTATCCGCACGCTCTCCGTATCAGAACCGGTTGCAGAACCAGATTCCGACTGTGTCCCTGATTCAGATGCGTAACGTTTATTCTTGCTCTTCCTATCATCTCTCCTCGATTTCCTTTTCTCTCTCGCCCTTTCTTTTTCCCTTCGTTTCCTTTTTTCCCTCCTCCTCTCTTTCTCTTTCCTCGAAGACCCGTCGATTCTCCGCCGCTCTTTCCGATGTCGCCGCCGGATCTTAGGCGATGAGTCGGAGTCATCCTGGGAGGTGGACGGAGAGGATGAAGTAGCAGTGTCGTCCGAATACTTCCTCTTGGATTTACTTCCCATATTTTAGGATCAAATCGAGGGACAGAGGTTTGAGGTCGACCGAGGAAGATGGTATATTATGTTCAGGTCCCATATTGTAGTCCCTTTTGTCGTGGAATTTTTTTAAAATTTTCATCTATCTTTAATTTTTCTTTATAAATATTTAATTATATAACTATCTTTAAAGTTTTAAAGTGTAAATATTTAATCATATAACTATTTTTAAAATAATGAAAAAAATTATTTTTTAAATATTAAAAAACTCTAATCTTAAATTAAAGAATTTTGTTTTCAAGTTCTCTAATGTAAATTAGAGTTTTTTAATATTTAAAAAATAAAAAAAATTATCATTTAAAATTAAAAATTAGTTATACTATTAAACATTTACAAAGGAAATTTAGAAATAAAAATTGAAAAAATTTCCATAATTAAATGAATCCTTAAAATTTCATGTTTATCTATTTTAATCCCATTTTAAAAATTTATATCAATTTGGTCCTGTAAATTTTAATGGTATGGGTTGTTAGTCTTATTGTGACTTTTACCATTTTCTCAACCATTAAACTTGTAACATGAAAAAAATTCTGGATTTAATGTTCGTTTTAACATAAATTTCTTAAAAAAACTACTCTCTCCATTTCATAAATATTGTAATATTCTATTTTCAGTATTTAATTTATGATTTTTTTCTCAACATGTTGACATATAATGTCAAATAATTTATATGCATATGTTAAATGAACCTGTCTAGTTTCTAAATATATTTTTAAAAATTATTTTTAACAAATTCTTATTTGCTAAAAATTGAGTCAAACACAAAGTAAAAAGTCAAATATCTCAATATTCATGGGACTAAGAGAGTACAATATACCTTAAATAGTTCTAAAATTTACAAACACACCGTCTTTCTTACCCCATTGACACACTCTCATCCTTCACGCTCTTTATCTTTCTAGTTGTCTTCACTCCCATTTCATCTTCCAACAAGCTTGGATCAATCTAATATGTATATTGATGCTCAATTTCTCAATTTTCGGGCATCGTCGGTTGCTCTCTCTCCCAAATTCCTCATTCACTGATTCGGTCTCTTCTGCATCATAACCTCTCTCCCCACAACCAGATCTCTCTTTTAGTTTCTCACCTTGCTTCGGTTTCTTGCTCTCGTCACCGGATGGACTCTGGATTTTCTTCGTTCCTTGAGCTCCAATGAAGAGAAATGATGATTGCTCACTATCTTGATCGGATCCAACATTTTTCCTACCAATTACTCTCTCCGTCCCACAAAGATTACAATATTTTTTTATTGTTTTCACAATATTTAATCTACGATTTATTTTTATGAAGTCATAGACATGTAAAATTAAATGATTCATATGCTTCTCATAATTTACAATCTAATCTTTATAAATATATTGATATATATATTTTATTTTATTTTCCACTGTTTCTCTTAGTTAAATTTTGAGTCAAACACTGCAACTTGAAACCGTAAAATAAATGTTACAATCTTTGTGGGACGGAGAAAGTAGCATGTTTGAGAACCGAAGAACATAAAAATTAAAGAGACATGAACTAGACTGATGAGCTTGTGATCCACTAAGAACGAGAGAACAAAGGGATCGACTTAGACCGAGACGAAAGATGGTTTAAGCTAGTAACTGAAGAACGAATCAATGGAAGGAAAACTTGGAGAGAAAAAAATAACAGCTTGAGTAGAAGAAATTTGAGAAGTGGTAGAACGGAGAAAACTCAGAAATAGAGCGGAGGAGGAAGTTGTGATAGAATGTTGATTGAGTTTGTAAAATTATAATGTGTGGAGTAAAATTTGTAGTTATTACAAAATTTATAACAGAGAGTGACAAGCTTAAACCCATTTACAAGCGTTAATGGCAAATTCGTGCCCGAAAATAGTTGAGTGGCAAAATCTAGCAACAACTTAAACATTTTTTTTATTCTGGAAGGCAATGAGCAAGTTATATATTAAAGAGAGTCATCAGCTCGAAACTCAGATGGTGAGCTTAAGCTGAATCTGTTAAAACAAATCAGGGGAGATTACAAGATTTGAAGGCTGTTAGATGCTTCTAATAGCCTTAATAGGATTTATAAACCAATTTATCAAGTTATAGAGAATCTGGGTTACCGGTTGGAGATTCAAAGAAAAGAAAAAATTTAGATGGAGGCTATCCATGAGTTAGAGGAGGTTGATTCGTGTGAAGATTCCTTCATTTCTTCCTCTCGAGATTTCCCAAATAGCAATTCACTTGATTGCATCCCAACCTGTAGCTGAAATTTTGCCAGCTAAATACTGCTATAATTGCGGTGTTGATGTCCATGGTTGTGAACAAGCCTGCATTGCACCTTTTTTTTTTAAAAAACCCACCATTGTTCTGTTTCTGTTTTCCTTTTTCTTTTTCTATTGGGTTATATGTCTCAAAATTAAAGTTTCTTAATTCAGTTGGATATCATTGATCTGTTTTGGTTTTTTCTTTTTCTTTTTCTTTTTCTATTGGTTTATATGTTTTCCAAATTCAAGTTTCCTAAACGCCACCATTGATTTTTTCAACTACGGCAGTTTTTTTTTTTTCCCAAATGAATGATAGCCAACTCATTCTTTTGGTCCTTGTTTTGGTTCTCTTTTCCGTTATTCCTTTGTCTTAATTTTGTTTTGTAAAGTTTCACCATAATTTTGTTATCTTTAACACGTTAATCCCTTACTTCACATATCCTCTCTCCCATTCCCACCGCCATACCAAAGCGGTCGCAGCGTCCCATATGCTCACGGCAGCCTGAGGCTTGCTCGCGACTTTCATTGGCTCGGTAGCGGTGTCCATAGCTCGATCGCTGTAGCCAAGGGCCCGCTCACGGCATCCCTGATTTTACTCGCGGCAGCTTTAGTCTGGTGCGTGACATTTTGGTGCTCGTGTGCGGCTGTTATGCTCTTGTGCGGTTGTCCGGCGGTGGAGGGTTTGGGGATTTGGATAGTGGGGCAATTTTGGCTTTTCTTTTTCTGATTTTCTTAGTGTACTCCAAAATCATAACTATTTAACATTTCAGGTTTTCGCTGCTGTTACTTTCATTTTTTCCTCTATCACAGTGGAAGTGAGTTTTTTTAGGACATTTTATTTTAAAATTTGGTATTAACTTGTTATTATTTTCTTGAACAAATGATGATCAACATAGTACCACAGAATTTTATTTTCGTTTTATTTTTTATTATTTCAATTTTTTTTCTTCAAAATTTAAGTTAAAAACTCATTTACATATCTAGTTCTTATGAACACAGCCTCCTATTGTTTCAATTTCAACAACACTTGGTTTAATGACGATACTAGTATCATCATGTTCTATTATGTTTATATTGTTTCGAATGTAGTACTAAACTATTCTGTCAGTATTATGATTATTGTTGTTTTGTTCCTTCTTTTTCTCTATGTTTTCCATAATTTTAGATTCATAACCAGTTTACATTTCAGATTCTTACTAATGCAATCTTCAATTTCATCAACTACACTAGCAATTAGTTTTATGAGTGCGTTTTTTGAAACTTTACAGTACATTGTGGCTTGTTTTTTGTCCTTGCATGTGGTCAAGTTTCCTTTCAACTATTGAGTTTGTTGTTTATGAGTTTTTGTTTTTTGCTTGTTATGTTTCATCCTCTTGGTTGTTGGGTGATTTAGTTTTCTAGTGTTTTTATTTTTTTTTTATTTTTTTTTATTGTTTGTTGTTGGTATTTTGCTTACAGACATCATTTACATTAATTTCATTTCATTGGTGCGTTTTATTTGCTCCTTACTCAAACGTCCTGTCTCGTATTTAATGTAGTTGGTTCCTGATTTGTTTGCATTTTCGTCATCTTGATTGATGCTTATAGTTTGATTCCACTCTACTAAGATGGAGTACATATGAAGGGGACTTAGTACCATTGTTCTGTTTTTGTTTTCCTCTTCTTTTTCTATTGGTTGATATGTTCTCAAAATCTATTATGTTTATATTGTTTCCAATGTAGTACTAAATTATTCTGTCAGTATTATGATTGATGTTGTTTTGTTCCTTCATTTTCTTAATGTTTTCCATAATTTTAGATTCATAACCTGTTACATTTCAGATTCTTATTAGTGCAACCTTCAATTTCATCAACTATAGTAGCAATTAGTTTAATAAGGACGTTTTTTTTTAAACTTTACAGTGCATTGTGGCTTGTTTTTGCCCTCGCATGTGGTCAAGTTTCCTTTCAACAAACCATTTACTTGATGTTGCATTGTCACCATTTATATTTTATAGTAGGCATTTATGTTTTAGTTTAAGATATATTTGTTGATTAATTAATTCTAAATCAATTGCTTTTACCTTGAAAAATGTTATAAGAATTTATTGGTGCACAAGTGAAGAACTACAGTGAACAAATTATGGAAAAAGAAGGATAGAAGAAACCAAAGAATTTTTATTCTTTGTCCCAAGCCAATTCGGCCGCAAGAAGCAAAACATGAACCATCAGAAGGTAATCATGCTATGTATATTTATAACCTCATTGGTGCATTTGATTCACTTCCATCTCTATATAACCCTTCTTGTTGGATTATGCCCGTTCAGCAATTGGCAAGGTGTTGGCTGCACAACTTCCTTATAACGGGAACAAATCTTGCAAAGTTTTATATCCTGCTTCAGTCAAAGCTACTATTGAGTTGGTATGTGCCTATTACAGCTAAATGTTTCATACCTATTTAAAATTGGTTGTATCTTCCTTGGGGGTCATATGAGTTCTTGCCCCATTTTAAATCATCTACTATTATTATGGATGGGTTCAACACTCTTTGCTTGTAGATTTTGAACAACATTATCCATGCCATGTGCGAAAGAATATATGTATTCCAGATTAGATCTATTAGTTGATTTAGCAACCCATATTTTCAAACTATGCGCTAATAAAAAGTGCGTTCTAGTACTACGACCTTGTTTCCTTGACTGGTAGTTAGTAAATTGAATTCCTTCAATTCAACTAAACATTACAGTTTATCTGTTTTTTTTCCTATGGCTTTGGAGAAAGAAAAGGTACATAGGTTTTGGCCTTAACTTTGATACATAGAACTTTTGTTGGTATTCATTGTATGCTACATGTGTCTCGTATACACCACATTAGACTATGATTTATGATAGAGTTATTATAGACATTAGTATTTTCCCCCCCTTTATGTTTAAACACATACACTCATGCTTTTAGTTGAGATTGATGTATTTAAGGACCTGGAGAAGTTCAGTAGATGCTCCTTAAAAATTTCTGCAGAAGGACTATCTAATCTGGGTTTTGAAGTTTTGCGGCTGAAAATGTACTGAATACAGTAAGTAATCTGCAGCTGATGTCTCATTGTTCGGCTACATAATATTGGAAATTATCCTGTTTTTAGGTCAACGATAAAAAAAATTATAATCTTTTATTAAAAATTGTTATATGTGTTAGGAATAGCAACTTGTATTATTGAATGGGCCAATTGGCCAATATATACACACATATACAAGTAAGGAAAGAGATCTCTAATAAATGGAATATATATCT
>JBBYHH010056031.1:0-15808 GCA_038382905.1 Daphne laureola
GAAACTCTGATGGACTCCGTTCTGACGTCACCAGCCGTAATAAAGAGTAAGTTACGCTTCCGCACAAGCGATCACGATGGACGGTGGTGACAGTCGTCGACGATGAAAGAGGAAGAATCAACCATTTCCTCAACCGAGTTGAAAGTTTCGAGCTCTCCCTCCGACTGTATCTCACCTCTGACTGTGCAACGGCGATGTCAGCGGCGGCAAAACCTCTCCCTCTTCTCATGGTTAAACCCAGAAAAAAAGATGAGTTTTTTTAGAGAAGGAAATCGACTATCGATCAGATCCAATCAGAGAAACAATTGATCTAATGATGAATCGAAGATACAAATCGAAGATGAGAACTCAAAAATGGGAAAAAGGGAAGGTGGGTGGGTTGAGAAACGAAAGACAGAGAATTGGGGCAAATTTACAATTCACATTATTTAAATTTTTCACTTCTTCATGATTCACTCCAAATCACCTCAAATCTGAAAAACCTGAGATGAAAAAATGATAAAATTTATGATGATCAAAATTCACGTTATTTTTTGTATGTTTGAAACCTCCAATGAAGTGGAAAAATAATTTTTCACTCCTACCGAGCGGTCAACAAGTTGAAAGTGAAACTCTCCCTCCAAAAATCAACCAACCTTTCTCCTCCTATAAAACCAAATCCATCCTCCGGCCACTCTCAACCAACGAAGTTCTGTCTCAAAATTCTCATTCCTCTCTCCGATGCCTCAAGGAAACATCGAAAACCTCCTCTCAGCCTGCGCCGGCGGCTCCTGCGACGGCAAGATCGCCTGCGAAACTCTAGCCGCCGCCACCGATGACGGCGACGACGAAACCGGTCATCAAAATCAACAACCGGCGGAATCCGTGACAGAAGTTCCGAAGATCGCGCCGGAATCTCCGCCGGAATCGTTCTGGCTCTCTAAGGATGCAGAATTCGACTGGTTTGACCGGAACGCTTTCTTCGAGCGTAAAGAATCGCAGAAAGGGAATTCAGCTCAGTGCTCGACGAATCTCAACCCTAGCGTCCATTCAACCTCCAATTCGGCCTCTCAGAGATTCAAGAAGCCGAAGGCGGCCTTCCTCGGTTTGCCGAAACCGCAGAAATTGGTGACTTCAAGAAGCAGAAGGTGCTGCAAAATAGGGAACGCTCCGTTGTTCCCTCGAAGATCCGGATCCGTCGGGAAGTCGAATCCTCCGGTGGTGGAGCCGTCGTCTCCGAAGGTTTCTTGCATGGGGAGAGTCAGATCGAAGCGCGATCGGAGTCGCCGGTTAAGGAGCCGGCAGGTATCTTCCCGACTGCAGAAAGAAACCGAGAAACTCTCCGCGAAAAAGCACGGCGGTTTCTTCTCAAGCGTCCGATCGATTTTCGGATCTAGAAGCAGAGCTCGTGGGAAGCTTGACGGATCTGCGGCGCGATCGAGTGATATCAGAAACCGGCTTCCGTCCGCTGACGTCGACTGCGTCCGCAATAGATCGGTTTCACCGCCGAGGACCAGCACGGCGTCGGCGACGGCGACGGCGGCGGGGTTGGGTGCTATGACGAAGTTTGCGTCTGGTAGAAGGTCGGAGTTGTTAATCTGAGCCGTTGGATTTGACGAAATTTCGTGGAAAGGAGATTGCCTGTATCTCTTCAGTGATTGGTTCCTTGGTGGGCCCCGGTTCTTGGCACGTTCTGCTTGCTTTCTTCACGGATAGGTAAACACAAGAAAGTCTAAATGGGATAAATTATGATAATTGAAACTACCTCATTTTTCCACGCATAATTTTGTTTTCTTTTTCCTTTTTCCAGCTTTGTAAAATTATTGTCGTATATAGCATCATCTGACTTCCAGTTTGTTGTAAATACTACTTCTGCGACTGAGTGAGTTTGGCGTGAAACATGTTAGTTTGTGTATTTACTTCTGCTGACCAACGGAACCGACTAATTTGGAGGTACCAAACTAGTAGGAGGATCAACAGACTTGACCCATTTGCAGGACCAAATTAGCGGAATCAGCTGGACCATTTATTTGTTTTTGACCATTGAAATAAAAACCGTATCGTTTTATGTCTGACCCTAATCCTAATCCTAACACTTTTATAATGGTTTCAAAGGTGAAAGGCGTTAGGGAAGAAAAAAAAGTGTTAGAGACAAAATTTTCAATGATGAATATTTAGGATATGATAATCGTCAATAATGTACCCCGTACTTTTCTATTTAAGTTCTTAAATTTTTCAAACATTTCATTTTTTAACAATTTTTTGAATATTTATTTACTTTATTACCCTTCAAGTATATACTATTTATCTCTCCACTAACTCATCACGTGTTATCTTGAACCACTACTGTTTATCTCTTCACACATCACTTGTGACTTTTCTTCATCTACTTCTTTCTTCCCCTATCTCTAAAACCAAAATTGATTTCAAACCAGGTTCCCTCTTTTGCTAATCCAAGTCGTTGGTGTAAGATTCATTCTTCTTCTTCATGAATCTAGGAAGCTCGTCAACTTGATGAGCAACGGTTGGGACAGTGGGTCTCGAATTAGGACGAAGTTCGGCAATGTCTTTTCAGAATCGGCGACGAAACAGAGAACTTGTGTTTATTTATACTAATAAATGCATAAATGGATCTCTAAATGTTCATTTTTGTTTTGCCTTCTCGTTTTTCTAGTTATTATCATGAATTAAAGGATAATTTCATCAGAGGAAAGGAAAGAACTAGATGCAAAATATTCTTGGATAGGACAGAGAACATACAGAAAGAGAAAGAAACAGAGAGAGGATGAAGACGTTAATAAGGGTATTCAAAGGAAAGAAAGCGGTTTCTTAATATGCATGTCCAAGTGAAATGTTTCAAAAATTTCGGGACATAGGGAGTATTTTAAACCTTAAATTTGTTCACTAGATTAGTCAGATCTTCGTCAATGGCACAACTAAAGGACCTAAACTTTGTCATTGATAAAGCTTAGGGACATAAACTTTCTCATTGATAAAGCTAAAGTACCTAAAATGTGTCATCACAAAATTTGAGTGTTGGTATCTTAAATGCGTTATTGCAAAATAACTTAATTGGCTAGTGATGCGCCATACACACCCTAAATTGTGTCATTGTAAAATAACTTAATTGACCATTGATACATCATTGAAATTATTATAAGCCATTGTAGCATAAAATCGCCTCATTGTGTCTAATGATGCATAATGGGACTATGTTGTGCGTCATTGGCACATAAAAAAACTATGTTGTGTGTCCATGGGGCATAAAACGACCATGTTGTGCGTGATTGATGCACTGCCGCATAAAAAAACCATCTCTATGTCATTGTCGTAAGTTCCTTAAAAAAATTCAAACACCATTTAAAAACCAAAATGTTATTCTTGGCTAAAACTCTCTTTAAAATCCCAAACGTTTTTTTACGTACGTCCTTAAACGCTTTCTGATTAAAATTCTAAACTCTTAGACATTCTTTTTTTTTAACAACAATGAGTATTTTATTAATAATAATATATACCACCCCTCCCGATGAGTTAAGGGGAAAAGCTTTTACACCAAAATCACCACATAATAAGCACCATCACAAAACACTTAACTCCACCCTTAAGATCTGCAACCTACAGTATGATCAAATAGAGAATGGATTCAAAACCCAATTTGTCCAATTAGTCACTTTCAGTTTGGAGCACCTGCTAGATATCCAAAGATACGACAACAACTGTATGTTTGAAAAAATCTGTAATAAATTCCATTGTCCTCCTTGCATGACCACCTTGTTAGGCGCCTTCCATACTGCCCAAGCAGAAGTGTACAATATGGCTTCCCAGAGACCTCGGTGAACAGAAGGGACAAGCTAATGTGTTTGCGCTGAAGACAAATCGTCCACTTCAATGAGGCCCTGAAGATCCATACCACACCATCGACCAACTGCTCTCCATACATTTTCCACCATCAGACACCATACTAGAGCACGATCCTACTGAATCTGTACAAAGAGGACATGTAATAGATGGCAGAGATACACCTTTTTGCGCCAGCTGAAGCAAAGTCGGGAGGAACTTTCTCCGCGCCCTCCAGATAAACAAATTCACTTTCTTTGGGAGATATTTATTCCAGATTGTCTGTATATCGGAATGATCAGCCCAGATGTTGTCCAAGGATAAACTAACAGTACGAACAGTGAACAACCCATCCCTCGACCATGCCCAAGACCGCGCATCCTTCTTCCCTGAAATTGGAGTGAATGGCTGTAAAATCTACAATAAAATGGTGAATTCACCAGCTTCCCTTCCCTTCGGTTCATGCTGCCACACCCACTAATGAAATTGATCTTAAGGTTAGAAGATTTTCTTAGACATTCTAATTGATGATTGAATAAATTCTCTTAGACTTTCTTTAATTTATTTTCAAGAAAATCCATTTCAATTAGACAACTCTTGATCTAGTTGGACATGCAGAACCTAGACAAACATCATAGTCTTCTGCCAATATGATCCCAGAAGAGTGTTGCCTAGATTCAAATTATGATCTGCAAGGAGAGACAGAGAGATGATTTAGGCGTAGATGAGAGCGGGGAGTGTGTGTGTAGAGCATATCTTTTATAGGGTATGCACCACCCTATATATAGGGTGGTGCAAAAGCCCATTATGGATGGCTTGATCATGGGATTTGACCTGTTACTTCAGCTTGGTTTGTGGGAGTAGATGTTATGGATATTTGATATGTTTGACCTTTGATTGTACTTCCTCTGTCCCACAAAGATGGTTGTGTTTGACTTTGATGTTTCAAGTTATCGTGTTTGACTCAAAATTTTATTAAGATAAATAGTAAAAACATTCAAAAAAAAATATATATATCTAGAAGATTTAGATTGTAAATTATGAGAAACATATGGATCATTTAACTTTAGATGTCTATGAATTCATAAATATAAATTATAGATTAAATACTGTGAAAATAGAAAAAAACTGTAATCTTTATGGGACAAAGGGAGTAATTAAGTAGGGGCAGATTACGCCTATGTCACTTGAATTTGGGTAGTGATTGTGTGGCTTGAATGCGCTTGGGTCTTTGTTAGGTTTAAGCCCATGTGTATTGGTCGTATTAAGGGTGTTCACGGGGCGGGGCAGGGCGAGGTGGATAGTAGAGAAAATGTTATCCGTATGAAGCGGGACGGATACCTAGTTTTACTATCCTAAACTAACCCGCATTACGCGGCACGACAATGGATTTTTGCGGATCGGGTCGCGAGTACCCGTACTATTATTTATAATAGTATCATGAAGAAATGTGCTTTTAAAATATTTTTTTTACTATATCAATTCTTAACATTATAAATAAATAGTCAAGTACATAATCAAAGCACCAAATCCATAAAGATTATGCAAATAATAGTATTAATGATGAATGGAAGAAGAGAAAATGAAGTAGGAATATACGGGGTCGAGCGGCTACCAGCGGGTAACACATATAATAGTAGTAATTTGTCAATAGTAGTAGTATATGCGGGGCGGGGCGGGGCGGGGTGGGGCGGGTAACCGCGGGTAACGCAAACAATAATCGCAACGAGACCCGTACCTACTCGGTTTTTCAGTTTTCAGATAATTTGGATATCGGTTTCTATGGATCTCAGGTTTCAGATCACGTAGGATGGCTCAGGTTCGCGGGTTTACGGTTTTTTTAACACCCATAGGTCGTATGACTCGATTTGGATTTTGCTCATATATATATCAGTTTGTCCCCAACTTCGACTGGAGCATGGGCTAATAATGGGTCTATGTGCTTCAACGTCAATCAGAGTTCTAGCAGTTTCTAGAAAGGGTCTTCCAAGAATAATTGGCATCCTAGAATCTTCTTCCATATCCAAGATGATAAATCAACCGGAAAATATAACTCACCAATTTTCACAAAAACATCCTCTAGTATACCTCTAGGAAAAGTAAGCGATCTATTTTCCAATTATAAGTAAATGGAAGAAGGTTTTACCTCACCAAGGTCGAGCTTCTTGCACACCGAGAGGGGCATAAGATTAATACTTGCTCCGAGGTCGCAAAGAGCTTTGTCGCAATGAAATGATCCAATGTCGCACAGGATTGTGAAGCTACCAGGATCCTTCAACTTTTGAGGCAATTTTCATTGAATAATTGCACCAGCTTCCTTTTCCACAAAAAAATCAATTCATTATCCAGAAACTTCCTTTTCTTGTTGATGATATCCTTCAAGAATTTTGCATATTTGAGCATTTGATTAATTGCCTCAAGAAAAGGAATGTTAATCTCTAGCTTTTTAAAAATCTCCATAAATTTGGAGAATTGAGCATCATCCTTCTTTAGTGCAAGTCTCTTAGAAAAAGGTAAAGGTACTTGGACTTGTTGCTTAGAAAGGCTACCCCTTTTTTGATTTTGGATGCCACCCTCTCCTCTTGAAGATGAGTGTCCTCACTCTTGAATCGTCCTCTTTTGTAGTAGTGTCGCAATCATCTTATTTAAGAGGCTCCTTGGATTGCATCACATATGAATTTCCACTCCTCAAATGCACCGCCTTGCATGTTTCATGAGGGTTCAATTCGGTGTCACTTGGAAACTTACCCTTGTGCAAAATCTTCACAGAATTCGCAAGTTGTGCCATTTGAGTTTCCAAGTTATGAATAGTAGCTTATGTATTGCTATACATGCCTTCCATCTTTTTTTCTTGTTCAATAAACTTATTGGCATTAGAGACATTAGCATTCCTCATCTCTTAAACCAGAGCTTTCATGGATGCCTGAGTTTGAGGCCCTTGATTGTTATATATTTGCTCAGATGATTATCTCGGTCGGTTATATAAATTCCCACCTTGCCTTCCTTGAAAGTTACCTTGGTTGACCCGGTAATCAACATAGTTACAATCATTGGTTTCAACTTCCTTGGTCACCATAGCTTATGTCAAATTGGTCCCCCTTTCTCGATTCTTTATCACTCAACCCACCATATTTGATAAAGCCTCCATTTGAGCTTGTATCGAGGACTCTTTATCCAACTCATGTAAGTATCACCCTTTATAAATCCCCAAATCATATCTACCTTGATCTTGTTCACTCCTCTCTAGTAAGTCAAGATGCTCTCACACTTCTTCCAAATACTTTTGCATGAAGAAACCACCCACTGTAGCATCTAATTATTCTTGAGATAGTGAAGAAAGTCCCTCAAAGAATATATAAATTTGATCATTCATGGGTAATGCCACTTGAGGACATCTCTTGTTTAACTCCTTGAACCTTGTCCAAGCTTGGGCTGGGGTTTCTTCACCTTCCTCCTGAAATTTATACAATTTATTCTTACCCTCAAATGTGTTTTTCAGAGTGTAGTACTTCTTGAGGAAAACTTTCTTTAATTATTCCCAAGTTTTAACCTTTGTTGGGTCTAAACTCATATACCATTTAACTGCATGACTTGCCAAAGAGAAAGGGAAAATTCGCATCTTCTTGTCATCGTTGGGGACTCCTCTTATCTCTAGAATGTAGCTAATCATGAGGAAGTGGTCCATATGCACACATGCATCTTCGTTAGCCAACCCACTGAAAGTATGCTGCTCAAGATAGGAAAGCATGTGCCCCGGTATAGCATAATCGCCCGGAGGGGCCAGGGGTTGGACTCTTCTCTCATCATCCGCTAAGAACCTTGGGCCATATAAGTAGGCCAAGGGTATTCCTTTCTATTGCCTTCATTATTGGAATTTTTGTGCATCACCACCGTTATTCCCATTTTGACCATTATCATTGTTGTTGAGATTGTTGGCTTGATGATGATTGTCATCTTCATGATCATTGTTGGCATTCTTGTTTTCATCTCCATGTTCATCACAATTGTTAACATTAATCGATGGTGGATTAACATTCTCCATATTTATGAAAGAGGAAGATGAACCACTAGAATCCTCCTGACTATCTTTGCCTTGTTGCCTCAATTGCCGAAGGGTCTTCGCTGTTACACCCACCTCGGAAACTTGGTGGCTCTCCGATATATTTGGGCCAGATGTGGAATTTGTGTAATCTATGGGACTAGTAATGACATGTATTGGAATATTTTCATATTTAAATTTATGTTCCAAGAATTTATTCAAAGTTCATCATACAAAATTCTGATGACCTTCGGAAAATTGGTAATTCCCGCGCACAGTTTGACCTCTTGTCAGTCAAACATTGTTAATTAATTCCATAGTAGTCCAAATCAAGATTTGTAAAATATGTATTACACTAGACACATAGGTTCATATTAATGTAAATTTTAATGATTTTAAGCATGGTATATTGGTATATTTAATTCGTACAACTTGGGCCAAAACTCTGCCCAGCCCTATTTGAGCCAAAGGGTGAAAGATTAAGTTTTGGACCAAATGCATGGGCCAACCGAATTTGATTGGGTTCCTAACCCATATGTGACTCAGAATTGAACCCATTTGGGTCTTGTTTGCATTAATCACATGTTTAATATGTGAAAGGAAGAGATAAGGTGAAGGATTAAAATAATGGTAGAAAGTACAAGGCATGCATGGTAAGTAAGGTGTTGGTTCCGTGAGTCACTATGATCCCAAACCTTCTGCTTCTGTTTTTGCTTCTATTTTTGTATTCTGACTGGTTCCGTGCATTTATGTGACCACCGAACCCTCTGTTCTATCTGTGATTCTGATTGCACTATGATGTGTCATGGTTCGCGCATCTATGTGACCCGAACTAACTGGGTGTGACACAATGTGTCATGGTTCCATGAGTCTATATGACCATTGAACCCTCTTCTTATGACACAGTGACTGTTATGGAGTGGGATTGGTTCTATGAGTCTCCACGATCACGAACCCTCTCTTTATGTTTCCATATTTTGATTGGTTCTGTGTGTCTTTATGACCACCGAACCCTCTATTTATATTCTTCTCTACCAATAGGGTGATGATGAGGGTTATAAAGGTCATAGGCCTTCGTTGGTACCATGCGTCTATTTGTGTGCGTATGAAGTTTTTCTGTAACTCCCAGTGGTATGAAAGAGGACCACGGGAGGCCATCGTGATGTGTGGGTTGGAATAGGACTGGTATATCGTATACTCTATAAACTGTACTATATATATATATAAATGTTGTTCTGACATTGTCATTATAGGTTATCGTGAAGAAAACCTCTGTTTCTACCTACACCCTTACTGAGTTCTCTCGGCAAGTCACCCCCCTTACTTTATATATTTCAGGAGCATCTATTTCTGGGCCTACGGGGTAGTACTGCTCGGCCATTAGTGATTTTGTACTGCAGGTACATTAGCTCCCTAAGTATCCTATGTTTATGGTTTAAGTATCGGGGGTGGACCAAGGAAAAACAATATTGAAAGCTTGTGGCTTGTAAATGGAAAGTAATAGAATTTCTGTACAATGGTTATGGGTATTGATTGGTATTTTACCTGAGAGAGTACATTAAGATTGTTACTAATGGTTTGTTCTTCTGTATATTATCGTAGCTAGCAATAGCAGCAGTCGAGTTGGGCTTCTTATCGGGATTTGGTTGACCCGACACCCGAATAACGTATGTACTTACTAGTAGCTATGTAGAAGCTCTGTAGCATAGGTTCCATGATCATATAGACATGGAAGTTCAGCATTGTCCTTATTATCCATTGATATTGTGAGGATCTATATATGCTGTAAATACATGTTGTTTGATATGTCTGTTTATTTATCGGGAAGTGCTCTTCTGAGGCAGCCTTCTTTTGGAATATCTGGCCTGAGCGGAGCTCAGTATATTTGTTATTGTATGAGAATTCTGTTTTGCAGGAACAGGGAATGCATAAAAGGTATGTCATAGAATTCTTTGAATAGGGACCTGAAACATGGTTTAAACCCATATTAAGGGCTGCGCATTACAGGATTAATCATCTAGCTCACCGCCGCCCCTCTGACCCCATGATCGCTTCCCGTTGGGCGTGTAGCGTGGGGGTGGGGTGACACCTTCAAGGCATTTTGTGACATGAAGGGAATTTCTAGCGAGTTCACCTTTACTTAGACACCCTAACAAAATGGTATGTCTGAGAGGAAGAACAGAACTCTCATAGACATGGTAAGGTTCATGATGGCTAAGGCCAACCTAGACATAATCTATTAGAGTGATGCCTTGCTTTGTGCAGTTCACATCCTCAATAGAATGCCTACTAAGAACATTAACTCTTCTCCATATGAGTTGTGGAAGAAGAGTTTACCCAACTAAGCTACATGCATCCTTAGGGATGCCTAGGTTATGTGGATATCATGGACAACCCTTTGGGAAAGTTAGGTCATTGGGGAAAGAAGTTTGCTTTTCTTGGATATTGTACAGATTTGAAAGGGTATGTGTTCTTAGACATGAGTCACAGAAAGGGACTGGTATTTGATGACAGAAATTCCAACTTCTTGGAAAATGAATTTCCTAAAGTTAGTGAATGCAATGATTTAGACTCTTTGGTTCCAATCCCAGAAGGGGATCAACCAGGTAGTTTAAAAGTACGAGTTGCACAAAGTGCACTTCTCCTAGAGAGAGAACCTCAACAAGAGGGAGTACTGAATCGAATGAGTTGGATCACATGGAACAAGATCCTCAAGAGGTAGGATTAGTTCTAGAGGGAGTTGAGGATGCACAAGAGCTCATTCCACCTCCACCCCTGTTGAGAATATCAACAAGGGAATCGAGACAACCTAAGAGATGGGAACTCTCGGAGGGTGAGACTTACCTGGTATCATCATAAATAGATGAACCAAGTAATATAAAGGAGGCTCTTGTAGGTGCACAAAAAGAGGAATGGCTAAATGCCATGAATCAAGAGCTTCATTCAATGAAAGTGAATGGTGTGTTGGAGCTATGTGATCTTCCTATTGGCCGAAAGCCCATTGGTAATAAATGGGTCTTGAAAATCAGGAGAAATTTTGATGGAAGTATCAAAAGATACAAGGCCCGATTGGTGGCCAAGGGCTTCAGACAGAAAGAAGGTATTGATTTCAAAGATACTTTCTCTCTTATTGTAAAGTTTAGTTCCATCAGGTTACTACTTTCCATTGTGGAACATTTGGATCTTGAACTCCATCAGATGGGTGTTAAGACAGCCTTCCTCAATGGTGACTTGAGTGAAAAAATAAATATGAGACAACTAGAGTGTTTTATCCAAAAAGGTGATAAGGACAAGGTTTGTAGACTAAAGAAGTCTATTTATGGTCTTAAACAAGTTTCAATACAATGGTACTTGAAGTTTCACCATGCAATTATGAGCTATGGCTTTGTAATGATGCATGAAGATCAGTCTGTGTACTTATACTCATCTGGATCCAATTATGTCATAATCACCATGTATATGGATGACATACTATTTTCAAGTAGTGGAGTTCAGTTGATAACAACAATCAAAGGATGGTTATCCTTTATGTTTGATATGAAAGATATGAGGGAAGCTTCTTTCATTCTTGGTGTTAAGATACACCAAAATCGAAAGTAGAGAATGTTAGCTCTTTTCTAGGAACCTTATATAGATAATATCCTAGAAAGGTTTAATTTGACCAACTCCAAACCCATGAATACACCACATGCATATAGATGTAAGATTGGAGGGGACAAGTGTCCCATAACTCTAAAAGATAAGGAAAAGATCGCAAACATACCATACCTGAGTGTAATTGGTTCCTTAATGTATGCCATGATGTGTACAAGGCCCGACATTAGGCAAGTTGTTGGCTTACTAGCTCGATACTCTTTTAACCCCAGAATTCAGCATTAGAAAAGTGTCAAGAGGGTTCTTCGGTACCTTAAAGGTACTAAGGATTATTGGTTGTGCTATCAAGGGAAGAAACTTGATTTGCACGGCTATTCTGATGTTGATTGGGGGGAAGATCGTGACTCCAGTAAATCTACATCAAGTTATGTATTTATGCTCAATGGTTAGGATCAAAACTCAACTCATTACACCAGATCTTGACGTCCATGAAATCTCCCATCAGTCGAAGACCTCGAAACCACAAGATCCATATAACATATTTGGCTTTTGATGTTAATGTGGCATTCTATACATGTGCGTTCAATTCTTATTTAAATTGTTTCATTTACACACTATCTGCAGATAATTGCATACAAAACTATAATAACTATATACTAAATGTATCCAATTGCATGTAATAAATTTACCTTTTGATATTAGTGTGGCCTTTTGTGCATGTACATAAAATCCGAGTACATACTATCACAATCTTATTACATACTAATATTATCCGGATACATTCTAACAACACTCAATCATATAATCATAGAAACCCAATTACATGGAGATGGTGACTAAAACAAATTATTCAACTAAATTTTCCAGTCACCCAAAATCACAATCAATTCCACATCTCTTTCACTCTTTTTTTTTTTAATTCAATTTCACTTTCAAAAACACCATAAAACTTTCATAGATACCTTAAATTGAAGACACAAAACCATTGTAGCATGTAAATTTAATAGTTTCGTGTAAACAATAAAAATTATGGATTCCACTGATCCGTTGGAAAGTTGGCGTGTCTCCGCCGCTAGCATTCGATTGCAATAAAAAATTAAAGAAAAAAACCAAAAGTTCCTTCACCCTTCCCCAAAGCTCTCTCACTGATGAAGGCTTCACCGCCTGACCGAAAAGGATTGACTTTACCTGCCAAACCTCCGTAAAACAAAAAACTAAAAACCTTACACAAATCATAGCAACCATCATTTTTGTATGCAAAATCTCCTCTCTTAAGTGAGGAAAGACAAAAAAAGGTTGCACATACCTATTACGGCGAGCACCACCGCATACAACTTGTCGCCCTCTCCTGTCGTTGTCAATGATCAGCGATCCTGTGTAACTTCCTTCAAATTCACGTACCAAATCACCCTGTAGCTGAAAGTTTTTTTTTTTTTTTAAATGGCGGATATATTAATATTTAGATAAATACTCCCTCCGTATTTCAAAAGATGTCTCATTTGTTTTACCTGTTTCAAAGTTTAATGTTTGACTCAAATATTTACAAAGAAAAATAATGCAAAAAAATTCTAGAAAATTATATTTAGGAAACTTATATTGCAAATTATGATACACATAAAAAATATTTAACTTTGGATGTCTAGACATCGATGAAAAAAAATCATAAATTAAATACTGTAAAATAATTAAAACAAATGATTTATCTTTTGGAGACCGGAGGGAGTACATATTTTCTTTTTAGATTATCCCTGAAAAATTGTATACTTTCTATAAATGGAAATTTCTATCCTCTAAAGTTACAAAGCTAATCTCACTTTATCTTTTACTTTTTCTATTTCGTTTTTTATGAAACCCCAACTCTCAAGGACAATTATGTCAAATTATATAAAATTATACATTCACCTTAACCGTTGTGCTAATGGCTCGCGGCGGTCCTACCATGGTCTGGTTCACGGACGTTCTGCGGAGGTGTTGGTACCACCCTGGTGTTCTATGCCAGTTCATATGGTGGTTTCAGGGTGTTCGGTGAATGAGAGTCGGACGATGTGGGTTCTTGAGGGTGGACATATATGCTAGGAGGTGGGTGTGTGTGCGAGGTTGTGTGGTGCAAGGCAAGTGCGCAAGCATTTGGGTGAGGTGGTTTTGGACTTTCATAAATAGGTCGGGACGAGCGCAGGCTCTCTCTGCCCACCAAAATGAGGCTTTGGAAAGGGGCGGTTTTGGGCCATGGTCCTCCGTGGACTGTCATTTTCTTTTGTGTGACTGATAATTGGTCTTGAGTCTTTGTTGCCTCCTTGTTTGGGTGGAGTTTTGTTCAATTTTTGGTCTTTATGTACAACTGTTGGACAGGGTTTCGTTTGGACGGTATCATAAGTACTTTTTGCATAGACCACACAATTTGTAGCTTGCATCAAGTTGTGTGGGAGGAGGTTGGATGCTTTTGTTTATCATCGTTTATATGTTATGTACACATACTTTATTGAAGTCATTCGATGAATTAGTTTTATTCCCTTACCCTTCTAGTTGCTAACGTGGAGGTTCAAAGCGGCTCTTTATCACTGTGTCAAGTGGTGCTGATTCTTATTGGTAGTAGGTGGAACTTGCAGCGCTGTCTCGTTTATTCACTATTATTCTTTTGATCTGTCTTTTTCTTTCCTTATGGTATCTTATTTTAAGAATAGGGTGATTTGGTTATTTCAAATTTATCTTTGTTTTTTTTTTTTTTTGAACGCCTGGAAATGTAGTTATATAAAGAGAAGATTTCGCAGCTCTCCAAGAGGGAGAGCCGAGCGAAACAATCTTACAAAGTTACAAGAAAAGGAAACAAAACGGAATCAATAGCACGCGAAGGAAAAGATGTTTGGTAGAGTTACAGATTGGCAATAGCACCTAGTGGATTAATTATCCACTCTGACCAACTGATCTTGAAGTTTTCCCACCTGCTAGATATCCAAAGAAAAGATAGAAACTGAATTTCCGATGCGGATGTCTTCGTGTGTGGCACCTGATTGGAGAAGATCTCTGAGTTCTTGTCACGCCAAATGCGCACCAAGCAGTTATAACACGAATTGCGAACCAAGATTTGTTCTGATCTTTGTTGAGGCTTTGGAGATATGCATATGATAGGATATTCGGAATGTCCACCCCTCAGAAGGGATCTAGGTCACACCACTGATGAACTGATGACCACAAGTTCATGGCTAGCGCGCAGCCGACCAGACAATGAGCTAGAGATTCTGTTAAGTTGTAACCGTGCGGATAGTTTAGAGATTGCATTAGATTAGTTATAACCACTAATGAACTAATGACCACAAATTTTTCTTTGTTGAGTCTTACTTATGGCCATTAGATTAGTTTTTCTTCCTCTTACACAAGGTTTCAGGTGATTTATCAACATTACTTGTCATTTTCTGCTCCTGCTTTGTATTAGCTTCACTTTTGGTATTTAATATAAAGTGTTTTCCCTATAAAAAAAAAAAGGCTCAATTTGTACATTAATTAAACAAGGTAAAGGTGTAATTTGGAATTATCAAATGTTGGAAAAAGGCTTTCGAGTACTCTTAGGAATCTTTGTCTCAATTTTTCATTACAAAAAATTCATTAGAAAATTTATTAAAAGTATATTTAAAAATAAGGACAAATAAGACACATAACTTTTTATGATAAAATGTTGAAGGAAGTAAACATAATTAAAATCTGGGAGAAGCAAAAAAAATAAAAAATAAAAGACTTATGAATTTTTGCTCTGATGATGAATTGATTCTAGTACTCATTCTATCCCAAATTTATTGAAACGTTTTTTTATTGGGTTATCTCAAAATTATTAAAATATTTTTCTCATTTAGTAAATTTTTAAACATAAATTTATCCAATTATTCATTTATCACTCTCTTCCACTTACTGAATCAACATAAAATTAACTACTCCTAAAATAACATGTCAAATTAATATGTTTCAGTGATAATCTGATAGACAGAGGATGTGTTCTTTTAATATTTTTTATAAAAAACTAATAACTATTTAAAAAATTTCTTACAACTTGTTATTTATCTCTCTTCTCTAAAATTTAAACTATTGTTATTTTTTTGCTATTCATTTACAAAAAGAACACACATATAAAGCTAGATGGGTGAGTCCGTACTCCCTAGACCTCCCCAATGTTCACGTTGTGGCTGTCCCTCTGGGACGTGTGTCTGAGGGTGTGTTCTACACCCCATACTTAAAAATTAATATTTTTTTAATATTTTTTTAAATTTTTCTTTTTATATTTTTCTCTATCTCTTTCCTTTAAAATTTAAAAAAATATTAAAAAAATACTAATTTTTTGTAAATTCAAACACACCCTAACAAGAAATACTA
>JBBYHH010056142.1:0-15808 GCA_038382905.1 Daphne laureola
GACTTAAAAAATACAACTGTAAAGTTAGAGGGATGTTTAACACATTTTAAAAATTCTGATGATCAATTTGAGTATTTTAATCACAATTTTTGTTAAATTTTAACGGAAATTAACTCGTAAGTATAGATTTACAACGTACTCATATTTTAGAGTTATTTTTGTAATAAAATTTTATTCTAATATAAATTTATAACATGTATATTGTTAAAGTATAGATAATATAATTTACTTCAGAAAAAACAAAGAAAATGATGAGAAAGAAACAAGAGAACACACAGTCATTTTGTCCTATCATAAACACTTCCTCTTTTTAATATATTTCCGAGCCTGAATGATGGTATTGCAAAAACAGGAGAACAAATGGGGAAAAATCTCTCTTTTTATATGTTTTTTTAAAGGAAATTTTTGGTTTGATTTGTTAACGGAAATGTGAAGAGAAGACAACAGGAACAGGGGAGCGGCGTTTATGCCGTTCAAGGTAGAACGAGAGAAGAAGCAAGAATTCGACATGTGTGGTCTCTTTCTTAATTACGACTCTATTCTCTTCTTCATTGAACTCCGGCGTCTCATAAGCTGTTTCAGAGGAAGAGCACAAGTTGGGCTCTCGTCTGTGCTGTTGCTTGGTCTCGAGATCGAATTTGTGAGATTTTTTTTTTATATGAATTAAACTTTGAAATTAAAAGTTTAGGAAAATTGAAATTAAGGATTAGAGTTATAATTTTCATAAGAATAAAAGACGGGACCAAAATTCTGAGATTAAACGAACACTTTTGTACAAATTAAGCGGTCCCTATATGTGTACAGCCGCCCGAGTTAAAATGGAGAATCATAAACTATCTCTTTCCTACCACTCTTGCCTACTAAGTTGTTGAAAATTAGGTTGTTGAAACGTACCTTATTAAGCTTAGTATTAACATGAACGAATAACACCTACTAAGTGAGATTAATTAGGCTTCATTAATTGTTGGATGATCACCTTAATTTAGTTGATCAATTTACATAACTAAGTAATTGTAATTCAAAATCAAATTGAGGATTTTAGCTTCTTCTTAAATAATGTACATCTAATTACTCCCTTTATCCCTAAATTATTGAAGAAAAAAACAACTTAGTTTTTAGTATTTAATATAGGCCAAATTACCTATTACTCCCATAAACTTTGTTGACTCCCTCACTTTCGTCCCTGAACTATAATTCGTTCTAACTCAGTCCTTGAATTATGTAATGTTCAACACTTTAGTCCTCCGACTCGGTAACTCGTCCTGTGTGAGATTAACGGTGTCAAATTAGTAACGGACTAATGCCTTATTTGCATGTTTTTAAAGAATTTAGGACTGATACTTTCTAAAAGATACTTCGTCCTCAAAAAGTTGATTCATTTGACTTTCATATTCTGTGTAACAGTGTTTGACTACAAAATTTCTAAGATAAATAGTGAATAAAAAATTCAAAAAAAAATATATTTGGAAAGGATATGTTGCAAATTATGATACATATACAAATTATTTAAGTTTATATATCAAAACATTCATGAAAATAAATCATAAATTAAATACTTTGAAAATAACAAAATAAATGAATCAATTTTTCAGGGACAGATGTAGTATTATAATGTGTCATTGACGACATTATTTCGCCTACCAGAGACCCTCTCAGCGACCTAGAGTACAAGCAACTCATTCAAATGAGAGATGCAACAGATTCAGAAGTTTTAATTTGATCATTTTAACAAGTTTTGAATACCTAAGTTCTGATTATTTAAAATTAAAGGACTAACAAAATATTTTTTCATGTGATCAAATGAGTAAAATGCTTAACAATGCATAGTTCATGAACTGAGTCAAAACAAATTACAATTGAGAGACTAAAATAATTGAATCAATATAGTTTAGGGTACTAATAGATAATTTGGCGCTATTATTTCTCTATCATTATGAACTATAAAATTCAAAAAATTGTATATAAATGTTACTTTATGAAAATATTATTTTTAAAAAATAATACTCCTCATGTACTTTAAAAGATATCTCATTTATTTTAGTTGTTTCAAAATTCAATTTTTGACTCAAATATTTACAAAGAAAATTAGTGCAAAAAAATTCTAGAAAATTATATTTAGGAAACTTATATTGTAAGTTATGATACACATAAAAAATATTTAACTTTAGATATCTAAACATGAATAAAAAAAATCATAAATTATATACTGTAAAACAGTTAAAACAAATGAGACATCTTTTGAAGTACGGATGGAGTATATACTAAAGCATAATGTAAATATTTTAAAACCAAATGTATATCAAAAGTCAAACATTTTAATCATTTTAATTAAGGATCAATATAAAAGTGACTTGCATATTTTTGCTACATGTGTAAGTGTAACTAAAAAAATAGTAATGCAAGTTGTTTGGCATAACAACAACCAAATAAACACTAATTATAAAGAAACGTAACGTCATGGAGTTTAAAATGGGAATTTAAAAAGGGTAATGGTTGCGCATCAACGTAGTTGCATGTCGCTACTTTATAATAATCGAGGTCAACTTTGTAATGTGAACCTAACTGTGAGCCCGAAAACGACGCCTATCCGTCAACTATCGCGCCAGCTACACCCTTCCTTCTTTTCCCTATTTACAATCTACAACATATTTGGCTCACAAATTAGGGCAAAAAACGAGCCCAGTCAAGTGGAGTATTAGATTATTCATGTTAGGTTTGAAAGTTATATCGAGTCTGAAATTGTGTTCATGTTTGATTTGAAATAATATAAATGAGCTCGAACGAGTTTTAAATCACTTGAGCTCGAGTCGAGCTCGAGTCGAGCTCGAGCTGTTCACGAATATCAATAAAAAATTTGGGATAAAATCAAATCGAGTCGAGCATTAAGCTGTTCATGTTAGGCTTGATAAATATATCGAGCTTAAAATTTTGTTCAAACTTAGCTTGAAAATAATATGAACGAACTCGAACGAATTTTTAATCAAGTCGAACCCGAGCCGAACTCGATCTGTTCGTTCAACTTTCGCCCCTGCTCACAATCTTAATTAAGAATAATTATTTCAATTAATTATTGCATTTTAGATATATTTATAATAGTTAAAATCAAATAGTTGAAATTAGACGTTAAACACTACATGTAGACAATGGTAGGTGTGTGAGTAAAATCATTTTATTATTAAAGATGGAGGACTGAGCTTCTGATTATTACAATTTTAAAGAGCTAAACTTCCACCATCTAATCAAACAATAATTCTCGTTCGTAGCATTTTTAATCGATACGGAAATAACCATGCACCATTCAAGTCATATCATACAAGCGTGTTTATGTCCTGCAAGAGGTCCTTGGTAAAAGATAAAGAACCACATCTGCACCTGCATGCATAACATCCAAAATCAGCAATCACAATGCTTTACTAATCTCTGTTTTCAAATCAATTCAGAATACTGAGTGCACATGAAAGACTTCAGACCGCTCGCACTTAGGCCATCACTTTTCACTACTCCAGGCAGAGTGAGCTTTCGCCCTATAGGGATGGACTTACTTGAAATAAAAGGGGGTCCATGGACCCCCATTTTTTCTCAATAATATGTATATTTGTTATATAATTTATTGATAAAATCTCTTAAAAATTATAATGAACCCCTATTTCTTGTGACATTATTTCTGTAGTTTATATTTCATTCATTCTAAAATATTTACAACATTAAGTGATATATAAAAAATGTTAAAATATAGTCAATGTTGGTCTTTTTTTTAGTTTCTAGATATGTTTTCTCTCTTCAATTTTCTAATCGTTTGAATTCTTTATTGGACTATTCATTGTTATAATTGATTTTAGTATTTGTTTCTTAGTTTATACGTCTAACAACATCCTCCAATATAAAAAAAAGGGTAGAATTAGGAAGTGAAAATCCAAAATTTTCTTATTTTAATCCTTATGTCAAGTCAAAATGTTAGAAAAAATTTCGGACAAAGAAAGTAATATACATTAGAATATATAAACGGACCCCCTTTTTGAGAAATCCTGGGTCGCCACTGCTCATCTGTTCAGGACATCTCTATCTAGAAATGCCTGGAGCAAATGGCTACAAACACCGTTTCTGTTTCATAGCACGTTTTTGGGTGTCATAATAGTTGCTTACTACTTTCTTAAGTTTGATGCTAAAACTTGAAATAAGAGTTCTGATCTTCCCCACAAATTTCTTTTCTGCAGGCGGAATTTTTTGATAAGTACAAGGTTCGTATGTTTTGACCAAATCCGTAGATGCACATTATTTCATTCTTCAGAGGTGCTTGAGATATATGGCAGTTCGCTTCATTTTGAGCTTCTCATTTGACCTTGATGACATAATGCATTATCAGCCACAGGCATTCACTAATCTATCTATCTTTCAACACTAGCTAAGTACTGAGTTCATGCGAAAGCATAACAACCAGGAGTATTATAACTCATTTTTGGTGCTAATGCTATATAGACCTTATGTTATTTTCAGCATTGAAGTCTTTGTTTATGGGATCGTTTGTATAGCCTTCTAAGGATGAGTTGTTTAGCCTTCCAACGGTCTTTTTTAGTAATCAGGTTTATTGCTTGCTGTCATCAAATGGTGCATTGAACATAAGTTATGTGGCTTACTTAGTACTTACCTGATTAATTAAGTATAGTCTGTATGGCTACCGGCTTTCTTTTAAGAGGAATTGGTCATATACTCCGTATTTATGAACTTAAGAATGGAGTGACACAATTGTATGGATTCCACTGGTTTTTGGTGGTAAGCACCATGTTTGCTAATTTGGGCATGTTTTGAAATAGTTGTACACGAGTATTAGGTAAACTGCAGTACTTTGGTCACAGGTCGGTGAACTCACTGGTTTGTTAACATCTGATTTGGGTGCTCTAAAAGGAATTGTCAGTGAGAATATTTCAAGAGATCGTGGATTCAGGGCTTTTTCTGAGGTAAGCCACTCCATACTGTACACAAGCTAGGTGGTACCAACATGTAAGCAAGGGCTTCAAGCTATTTTGTTAGCTATCTTAATAAAAAGTTTATTGTATTCATACACCTCTAATACTTAAGATCCTCGTTTTGATGTATTGAACCATTTCAAGCATCCAGGGAAAAAGGGAGATCTTGCTGTTGTCAATGAATTTTTTCAGTAACGATATCATTTATAAGAGCATCCACGGACATCTGTCTTATTATCTTATAGCCCGTTAACAGAATAAATTGCTATATTATCTGCAATTTGAAAATGTTTGATAAATTGTTTGTTTCCATCCAGGTTACTGGAACGATGTGCATACTGTTTGTGATTGCCCCCCAACTTGCACCTATACTGGGCATACTGGTGCTGACTGTTTCTATTTTGGTTGGTAAGTACATGCCGGTGGTGATCCACATTGTGTTAAGTGGACCACCCCCTCCCTCCCTTTTTTGTTTGTAAAATGTCGATAGTGGCATACAATTCGGTGATTGAGCCCCTCTAGTATTTTTTAAAAGATTCCCTTAGCTTTTCTTTGGAGCAAAATGGATAGATTTTACTTACCAAAAAAAAAAAAGAACATTCTCTGTCCGATCTCCTTTCAATTAATGTTCTGCTGTTAAAATGATATCTTAGTCCTTAAATTTTTTATCTCATCTGGACCTTGAACTTCTTGAGTCACATTATTTGCAATTAAAAAATATGGGAAAAAGCTGGACAGCCAGCAAAATTTAAGAAAAGTCAAGCCAAGTTAGCATAAATGTTCAGGAGACAGTTTTTTAAAAGGAAAATACTTTTTCTGGCATAGCATGAGGTCTCATAGATGAATTTGTCTTGTTATTTCGACGATCACTAAATCATGTAGAAACTACCTAACCAAAGGAGTACTAATAAATGCAACTTCGAGTTTTCACCCATTCGTCAGGTTTCAATCTAATGAACAACAATTCCTTTAAATTATTGCACGGAAAATTATTTTCGCATAATATTTATAGTAGCAAATTACATTCAGTTACGATTACTAGCCATGTAACATGAAACAAATATGTTAATGGAATGTGTCATCTGGGCAATAGTATAGCATCCTAACGAGTTTGAATAGTTAAGAATTACAAAGAATGTTTTTTAGTGGCAGGTTTTGCTTGTTTCTTCACCAAAGAATCTTACACATATTTTCAAGCGTGGGTTTTCATTTGTTGCCCACTTCATAATGCTTTTTTTGTGAACAACTCTTTTGCTTTTTACCATGGCTGGAAGGAACAAATGAATAGTAGCACCAAATTGTATTCTTAAGCGTTCTGATTTATATGTCCCTTGTGTGTGTTATCAGCTTTTCAACTATTAATAGAATGCTGTTCTGAATTCCACTTGCCCTTTTTTTTTAGTACTTTATTTCTATTATATTTTTCTTTTTCCACCAACCAAGGTCTTCTCTTGCAATTCTAAATAGCTAGCATCATTTCATGGATGAATACTTCTTCCCTAAGATTTATTCAGTTTTCAGGCTTCCTAGGTTCTGCGTAAATAATTGTTCACTTTAATGTTGACCACAATTTTGAGCTATGTAGCTCTGGACCCATTGTCTGCGTTCATGGAATTGTGAGTAAAAGTTTGAGGGTGAGGCACATGTGATTGATTTAACTCATCTTTTGACTCTTTGATTAGAGATGGACATTGATTATTATATATGGCCTTACCAATTTGACATATAGCTTCTTCACACAATTAGCTGTTCTGGTTTTATACCTGTCCATATGCTCACAAGTGTCGTTTAAAGTATTTACAATGTTGTGGCCTACTTTGATTCTTCATGATTTTTTACATCCTACTGACCCTGCTTAAATTGAAGCTCTATATAAGAGATCAACTGTTCCAGTTTTCAAAGAGCATGGGTTAGTGCAGGCATCCATGGCTGACTGTACCACAGAAACATTTTCTGCAATCCGTACTGTAAGCCAACCTCCTAGTTTTACTGCTCAGAGAGGAGGGATTTCCACAAACTGAAAGAATGTTTTTCTGTTCATGCTCTTTGGAGGACAAAAATCTGTTTGTTTGAATTTGAATTTTTAGCACATAGTAGGTCATGTAAAAAAGCGCACTTAGGCTGTGGTTAATTGTTGGCTCTTTTCCTAGCCAGCCAGAGTTTGGTTTTCTTCCACATTTGGTTCTGCTGCCTATGCGCTGAAATACTATTAAAAAGTTTCAGGGGATGAAACTGAGGTGGATCAATAAAATAAAGCATTTGTTGTCATTGTAGGTAAGATCCTTTGGAGGTGAAAAACGCCAAATGTTGATGTTTGGTAGCCAGGTAAGATGATTTTTTTCTATCAATTAGAGTGTTTAAGAACTCTTTATGTGCACACCATGGTCATTATTATAGAAATAATCGTCTTCAGATAATTCACATTTAGTCAATGAGTTTTGGCAGGTTCTTGCATATATGAATAGTGGCATAAAGCTTGGGGCTTTCAAATCGGTAAATGAGGCTTTGACGAGGATAGCTGTCTATGTTTCTTTGATGGCTTTGTACTGTCTTGGGGGAAGCAAAGTGAAGGCAGTAAGCACTTTTTCTTTCCTGTTATTCTAGCTGGATTTTCTGCTCTTGACTGAGCGAGTACAACATCTTCTGCCGTTGCTGTCTTTTTCTTTTCTTACCCTTTATTTAATTAGTTGTTAATTAATTAGCTGTTCTATTTATCTTATAGTAGTATTTAAGCGTCTTAAACAAATATGTATATGAAAATTTGTTTTGTGTTCTAATGGAGGCATTCCATGGTATGTCATCAATTAAGTAACTTTGAAGGCAATGTACTGGTTTCAGGGTGAACTTTCTGTCGGAACAATGGCTTCTTTCATTGGATACACTTTTACATTAACCTTTGCTGTGAGTCCATCAATTCTCTGAATTCTGCATGCTTTTGATTTTCTATCCATTTCCTTTCTTTGTTGTGGGAGGAAACAAAACCAACTGAATTGTCGCAAACACATTCATTTGTTATTAAAATTCATCAGTGTTATTTAAATCTGTACATGCATCAGGTTCAAGGCCTTGTCAACTCATTTGGAGATCTACGTGGAACTTTTGCTTCTGTTGATAGGATTAATTCTGTTATAGCTGGAGCAGAGGTTGATGAAGCTCTTGCTTTTGGTCTAGAAAGAGAAATCCAACAGGAAAAAAATCATGATGATAAACTCAATTTATTTGTTTCTACTGGATCTATTGAAAAAGTTCAATCTGTAAACATGCATTACATGTCAGAACTGAGATCAGCTAGCAGTGTGAGCAGCTTGGCTTGGTATGGTGATGTTAGCCTGGAAGGTATCCTGCATGCCCCGTCAGTTGACTATTTTACCTGTACAGTTTCCTTTTAACAATTTAACTACTGGACCACGATTACCTGATTGAATTACAATGCAATAAGTACACATCTCTAGGTAGTCTTGTCTTTATTTGTGTGATCTTCCATTGTTTCCTTATGATGTAAATAGTTTAATGCTGTAATGATTGCAAGGGTGTGGTATGAGAATTAATTCCTTTACAAATGCCATTAACTAGAAGAGAATCATTAAGCAATACCTTAATCCTAACTATGTTGGGTTTGATGGCATGAAGTTTATAGTGTTAATTAATTGTAAAAATTAATTGACACTTCATGCAAAAGCATAGTGGGAAAGTTTTACGCCAATCGTCTTATGAAGGAATAGTGAGATGAACTAGAAGAGAATAATTAGTTAAAAAATCTGTTCAAATGCTTGATGGATGATAATATCAATTTAACATAATCGAAGGTAGTGCTTTTTTGTTTCCCTATTTTTATGTATATTTAGCTTTAGGGTCCATACGCTATCTTAATGATCTATGCATCTTGTGTATGGTTCACGTATAATTTCAGAAGTATGCTACCAGTTGATGCTCGCATGTTATCTTGCAGATGTGTACTTTTCATATCCTTTGAGACCTGATGTTGAAATTCTCAGTGGTCTCAATTTAACACTCAAATGTGGAAGTGTGACTGCTCTGGTGGGTCCAAGTGGTGCAGGAAAAAGCACAATTGTACAGCTCTTAGCTCGTTTCTATGAGGTCCGTTTTCACCTATTAAAGCATAATGGTTTAACACGAGTAATTAGCTGATCAGAATAAAGCTTTGTTCATTCTACATTAATTGAGTTGCTTTAATCTCTCTTTGTACGTTACCAAACAATTACTAAAAGAATAATCCAAACTTACTAATGTTTTCTTTCAACAGCCAACAAAAGGCCGCATCACTGTTGCTGAAGAGGATTTACGAACCTTTGACAAGAGAGAATGGGCTCAAGTTGTCTCCATAGTTAACCAAGTAAAAATCTGAATTTGATCTTCCATGTTAAAGCATGGACTGCTGGAGTTATGTTCTAGTTTCTTGGCTTTCAGACATATCCATCTTCCTGGATTACTTGCTTGATGCTATGACTTTGCCTATTGTTGATTCTCCGTATTTTGTGGGAAGGTGGTGATGAAGAAGCCATAAACAAGAAGAGTATACATAGACGTTAAATTTAGCTTGCATCTGGTTGCACAGAATATTTAATTAACCCTACGAGACACACAATATCTGATCTTGATAGTATTTCTGGTCTTATGCATATACATACAGACATCCTGATATTAAAGAGATTTTTCCCCTTTAAAAGGGGAAAATGACATCTGATAAAAAATGCTCAGTTTTTTTGGCCTCGGCACTAAATAGTGGGATTGAAGAGAAGGATTATTTAATTTCAGACTTAGAGTTAAACCCTTCTCATGTAAATCAGCTTTTCTCATTCGTGTACTTCTGTTTTTTTTTTCTTCTTTTTCTAATTGAGGGTTTACTTCAGTGTTAAAATTGCCTTTTTATACATGAATTTTGACTTGTGAGTCTGCCTCAACTTTTGGGTTTTTTATTACTTCGTTTACTGCATCTGTACAGATGAGATCCAACTATCTTATTTTTAAGACGCTGTTAAGCTTACTTCATTCACCTCATCAAACATTGCATTGCTGCACCTTTGTAACTTGAAATTTGTAAATGTACAGGATCCTGTTCTTTTCTCTGTTTCTGTGGGTGAGAATATTGCATATGGGCTTCCTGATGATCATGTATCCAAGGATGATATCATTAAGGCAGCCAAAGCTGCAAATGCTCATGAATTCATAATCTCTCTTCCCCAGGTTTTTCATATCTGAAACTATTTTTGTGATAACATTTCAGTTTAGAACTTTTATAACAGCTGAAACTTGATCTTGGTTATAAGGGCTATGACACACTAGTTGGTGAACGTGGAGGCCTACTAAGTGGAGGACAGAGGCAGGTAATTGTTCTTATGTGCAGTGCTGCATGCTCATGTTCATGTTCATTTGCATGTCTCTTTGTGGTGTAGCTGTGACGCTGACATATTCTGATTTTCAGAGAATCGCCATTGCCAGAGCTTTGCTGAAAAATGCTCCAATTTTAATTCTTGATGAGGTAATTTGGCCTTTTCTCAACAACTCTCCACTGTGGTGTAAATTCAACAACAAGAAAAATATTTTCTTTCTATTGCAACTTAGCCTTTCATTTCTGGATGCAGGCCACAAGTGCACTTGATGCAGTTAGTGAGCGCCTTGTCCAGGATGCTCTGAACCAGCTGATGAAGGGCAGAACAACATTAGTAATTGCACACAGATTGAGCACTGTTCAGAATGCCCATCAAATTGCGCTTTGCTCTGATCGCCGGATAGCTGAACTTGGAACTCATACAGAGTTAATCAGAAGGGCGGGCCAGTACGCTGCATTAGTGGGCACTCAGAGGTTGGCATTTGAGTGAATGTTTCTTCATTGCAGATATCAGACACAGGAGAAGAGGATATAATAGCCGATAGCTGCTGCCTGTTCATGCTAGCAAGTGCCTCTGATGAATGTGAATGATTCTCTAACTTTTCTTTTTCTGCTTTTCGAGTCAGATAGTCCACTTATATCTCATGATTACATGTCGCATGTAACTCTGAATTCAAACTATGGTTTCTTTTGCAGGTGATTGGAGGCTATAGAAAGAGGCAGAATGGTGCTAACTTATTTGGTAGATTGAAACTTATAACGTCATCACGATAATCTTGTAGTATCAAATAGTAGTATTTGGAGTACAGTAATCGTACTCATTTGAAATGAAATAATACATATCTTCCTGATGGCTTACTGAAAATTTCATTTTATTGCTGAAGTTAAAGCTAGTCTCTGAAGATACAGATATTTTTATATAAGAGCTAGGACATGTCCTCATCACCAGAAAGAAAGAAGGCAGTTAGGCGATTAAAAATTCCAAAAAGAGTTTTAACCTTGATGTTGCTTCTTATTGAGCAAGAAACTAAATGCAGGCTGGCTGAAGTTTCCTTCAAGGAACATCCCAGCAAGTACCTTATACATCGCTTCAGTTAGATGAACTCCATCCCAGTTGATATACTGAGCAGGATTCGCACAGGCAGTTACATTAGGCGTCCCGCAGGTAGCAAACACAGCAAAGTTATAAGGTTCACCTGTTCCGCAGCAGGCCTTGAAGCTCTCCTTGAACCCATACTTTACTGGATGCTTCATTACTTCCCTGAAGGCGTTGTAATAATCGGCAAAAACTATGATGGATTCTGGGAATTGTTTCCTCAGTTCCTGGATCTGAGTTTGCAGATAGAGGTTGTGCATGTTACTCTGGATGTTCTCACTCTTAACACAGCCCATGTCATCTCTGTCATCTGTGGGAGCTAGTGTCATGGCCAGGGGCAAGCAGCCTGTTGTGGGCAGGTTTTGGACCACCACATACTTGGCTCCCTTATTCAGCAGTGCCTACACCAACAGAAGCAAGCAAATGACTTATCACATCTTTAAATCTGTCTCACCGGATGTTTGTTTATTCCAATTCACCTGCCATTTTCAGTTTTATTTGAACCTTGAATCATTGTTACTACTATTTGTGTTGTTTTGTCTGTTCCCTTTTGCTTTTCATGCAAGGAAACCAAGTAAATCGTTAGTGGTAAGTTTGAAAAAGATGAAGTAGACTGTACTACTCTGGTATTTTTACAGTTTAGGCTTACCTGCAGGAACTGAGTGTAGGTGTCGAGAGAAAGTTTACGGATAGTATCTTTGGGAATGGTGGATCCAAGAGTATACGCATAATCATTAACTCCAATCTCCCCCACCCAAAACAGAGCATTCTCCAGATCCTTCCTACAGAACTCATCATCATCATTATCATTATCACACCCCTGTTTCTGCAAATACCTCTCGAACCAACCCAGCTGGGTCCTGATCGACTGCGGAGTTACGTCCAAGCTCAGGTTGTTCTTCACGAAGAACTCGTGGTCGATGACTGTCGACCCCGCCACCGCGAAGTTGACGCCGTGCGCGGTGGCGTTGGGGTTATTGTCGTTGGCGTGGAGGATGTAAGGAGGCAGGAAAGGCAGAGAGAGTGACTGTGCGACGAAGTCGATGACGAGCCGGCCGTCGGAGTAGCGGTTGGTGGGGCGGTGGAAGAAGGTGGAACCGTAAGGGGAAGTGGAGACGTGGCCGAAGCCGGAGGGCCCGGAGATGGAGCGGGTGTTGCCGGTGTCGGTGAAGGAATCGCCGAAAGCGTAGATCTTTTTGAAGGGAGCTGGTTTGATGGCAGAAGAGGAAACAGACGGCATTGTATTGGAGGAAGAGAAGACGAAGATAAGCGCCATAGTCATATGGAAAGCATTAGAAGCCATGACGCCTTTCTTTTCAGCTACAAAAAGCTAACTCACAGTCGTAGCGCTAGTGAGTAGTAGTGACTGACAAACAAACTTATATATACTCTCCATGAACTTGGCTTAATTTGTTCCTTTACTTACGACTTCTGTTTCTCTACTCTCAATTTAGATTGCAGTGTACCTACCATTGACACATCATTCACATAATTGTGTGTTTTTTATTTTCTGTGGAAGCAGTTTACCCCCATCACCATTGCTCCCTAAGGTGATTGCAGGTAACCTCAACTTCTTTATTTATTATATACTATTCCTTCAGTTCCAGAATTATTGAAACGTTTTTTTCACGGTATTTAATTTATGATTTTTTTTTTTTTTTAAAGTTATAGACATGTGAAGTTAAATGATTCATATGTTTCTTATAATTTGCAATCTAATCTTCCTAGATATAATTTTTTTTATTTATTTTTTTCACTGTTTTTCTTAATTAAATTTTGAGTCAAATACTATAATTTGAAACAATAAAAGAATTATTGACTAAATCCGTGAATGGTGTTAGAGTGTGTTTCGTGTGTATAATCGAATCCTATGAATTTCCGAGATAATGTTTAAATTTTATAAGTTCGTTTAACAAGTCCTACGTACAACGGATGCACCCACGTGCATACAAATGTTAAGTTAGAACTCTTTTGAGTTATGTTTATAACGTTGAGGACTTGATACGTATTCAAAACATTTTAAGACTTACTCGTTAGATTCTTTGTGTATTTCCCTGAGTATACGAATGAATGCTTTAATAGGAATGGGGTAGTTAGAAAGTAAGGCATTAAATCCACCAACCACATTTTCGGTGACACAAATTTATGGGACGATTTAAATTATATTGTTTTCCCGTTTTAAAAGATTGTATCATTTATTTTAATAGTTTTATTGTATTTAATTTATGATTTATTTTTATATATTTTTAGATATTAAAAATTAAAAAATTCATATAAGAATCATAGTTTTTTTATAACTAAATTTTTTAAATATATATATTTTTAATTTTTTTATACTATTTATTTTTATTAAAAATTGAATTAAATATAAAATATTAAAACAATAAAATTAAATAATATAATTAATGAAAGACGGTGGGAATATAAAGTGAAAGAACTTTTTATGTGGATAGTAGAAAAATAATTATTCGATCTACCGGTATTAATTACTAGTACAGCTACCACATTCAATGTTATTGTTGAATTTCCCCACGTTAAGGGTTCTTAAAATTTCCCCAAAATAGAAAAATAAATGTCATATTTTTTTTAAAAAAAATTGCTTTAATTCTAATAATTTCTATATTTTGGATGCATTTGTTACAACTTTAATTAATAATTAATAAATTATTTTTTATTTGAAATAGATTTTTTTTTAATTTATTTACTAGCGGAATGTGTGAGTTGCATACTTGACAAATTGTGAAGTACTCTGTCAATTCACTAGAATTATTTACCTACGTATGTCAACCGTATACGTATCTATGTTTTTGTTTTGTTTTGAGCTTTTCATTTGTATAGGGAAAGTTAGTTGAGTGATAATTAGTAAAAATCAAACAATTAATTTTGATACGCTTTAAGGGAAGGAAAAAAAAAAGAGTTTTTTATTTATTTATTTATACAAATTCACATTGCATATCTCACAAATATTTACTAGTCAGGGGCGTGTTTGTGAATTGAGAGAGACACAAAGGCATAGATGTGTTGTGAACGGAGTCATTGGATAGTTGGATAACGTGAGAATTTAAGACGGAAGTCTCGCCAAATATTTGGCGAGTGCGGCATATTTGGGGAAGGTGTCCCACTTGTTGAGAAGAATGATTCTGCAGTTGTTGGCGCCAACTTGGCGTAAGCTTGGCGTAATGGACATGACGTCATTGAAGACAGGAAGATCAACTGATGTGATCTGGAGTAGAGTTAAGTAGGTAACTTATTGAGCAAGTCTCCACTAGATTGTTTAGGAATATGATTAGTTCCGGTTTTAAGTTTAGATTAATATCTTTATCAATTAGGAATAAGACTCTTCTTGTAAGCTTATATAAAGGCCAAGAACATTGATTAATAAAGTGTGGATTATCAAGTTCAATTGATCTATTCTTTCTTCTTGCTCTCTTAACCCTAACATTGTGATATCAGAGCTTGGTCAAAACAATCAATAACGACATTCAACAGTGTACCTCAAGGACAAATTCCAATCTTCAAAGGGATATTTTATGGGTTTTGGAGCATTAAGATGAAAACCATATTTCAATCTCAAACCCTATGGAGTGTTGTTGAAGAAACGGCTACAGACGAAACTGGCCAGAAAGATGCAAAGGCACTAGCCATAATACAGCAAGGAATAGATGATGCAACATTCACAAAAATTTCAGAAGCAAACACAACACACGAAGCATGGACCATCCTCAAGACAGGATATCAAGTATCAGCTTGTGTAATGATGGTAAAAAGACAATCCCTAAGAAGAGAATTTGAAACTTCTCATATGAAAAATAATGATTGTGTTGAGACATTCTTGACAAGAGTCACAGAGACAATTAGAAAGATGCATACCTATGGAGACAAGATAAATAATGAAGTTGTAGTTACTAAAGTGTTAAAAAGCCTCACAGCCAAGTATGATCATGTGGTAGCTGCAATAGAAGAGTCAAAGGACTTAGAAGAAATAACCATAGATGAGTTATGGGATCACTTCTTGTCCATGAAGCAAGAATCATTACTAGAGTTACTCCAAGAACTGAAGAAAGTGTTTTTCAAGCACAAAGCAGTAATTCATTCTCTAGCCGAGGAAGAAGTTCCTTTCGAGACAGGGAAAGAGGGAGAAGAAGAACTAACAACCTTCAATGCACATACTGGAAAAGAGTGGCCATCGAGAAGAAGATTGCTGGGGTAAGATTGTGTGTAGTTATTGCAAGAAACGAGGCCATAAAGATGAAGATTGTTGGAACAAAATAGGGGAGGCAAGCTATGTTGAAGAAACAGGTAAATAAGACTATTTATTCATGACATTTACAAACCAAAAGCAAAAACAAGACACCTGGTACTTAGACTGTTACAGCCACCAAAGTCCAGTAAAGTTCC
>JBBYHH010056252.1:0-15808 GCA_038382905.1 Daphne laureola
GTTGTCTATTTACCATTAAATGTTAAGTTGTCAATTATGATAGTGAGATATGCTTAAGTGGTGCTTGTGTAACATATGCCATATGCTAGTGGGTGATTACATGGACATGGACATTGCATGTACATTTTTCAATGTTAGTGTTTTAATTTCACCTTAAACTTTGTATAAGCCTAACAATGTAACCCTTAAACTTTAGAATTCTTACACTTTGATCATATCCCTCATACTAATGCGAACTCTCTAAGCCTTGCTACCGCCGCACCGTCGCCGCCAGATGCCTAGAGCGAACACAAGCATTGGATTTGCAAATGATTTCGTTTCGGTCGCCGCATCAACGTCTAGCATGTCCCGACTCAAAAATCCATTTTTTCTCTAAAAACCGCTCTTGATGATTCCCATTTACGGCGATGCGTGTTGGCGACAATGGCCATTGACGATCCTCGTGAACGATACAAACGCCCATGAATACTTCATTATAGTTTCTTCTCGTGTGGTCATCAATGACGGTCAAGAACGATCGCAAGGCAGGCTAGAGTGAGCGGTGCGGTGGCCACAACTTCGCTCACGGTGGTCGGGAAGGGTGGTGGCAATGTGGGTAGCAGGAAAATGAGTAGGTGGGAAGAGATGGTATTTTTTATCAATTATGAAATTGAAGAGTTAATTTAAACATTTTTTCAAACTTCAGAGAGTTCCTCGATATTTAATCTAAACATTTAACGGTTTCATCAATCCATGTAAAATAGTCAACCACTGTAGTGACAAATTTAACCTTAAGCGAAGCGTTGATGATGATTTTACCCCAAAAAAAATATTGATGATAAAATAAGAAATTTTTAAAAGGTTAGTGGTAAAATTATTATTTTTTCCCTGATTAGTACTTCGCTTGGATTGTTTGTGTTTTATTCTTAATATACTCATTATGGTTTTAATAAATAAAAAAAATCTTTATATTTAACTCACATTCATACCCCTAAAAGAAGTTACAATTGACTTTCAACATTTAATTTTTGAAATTCGAAGTTTTGACATATAAAATAAAATAATTTATATGTGAATGATAAATGAACATCTCTAATTTTTAAATATATGTATTTTTTATATTTTTTTAATTAAATCCATGCTAAAAATTTAAATCAAATACAAATTTAAAAGTCAATTATAACAACTTTTAGGGTCAAATTACCTATTACTCCCCTGAATTATGTTCACTCGCTCGTTCACTTTTATCCCTGACTTATAATTCGTTCTAACTCAGTCCTTGAATTATGTAATCTTTGACACTTTAGTCCTCCAACTCAGTAACTCGTCCCGCATAAGATTAACAATGTCAAATTGTTGATGGACTAGTGTCTTATTTGTATGTCTTTAAAGAATTTAGGACTAATACCTCCTGAAAAATATCAGAAGGTGTCATCGATGACATTGTTTCGCCTACTGGAACCCCTCTCAGCAACCTCGAGTTCGAGCAACTCATTCAAATGGGAGATGCGGCAGATTCGAAAGTCTTAATTTGATCATTTTGAATGCCTAAGTTGTGATTATGGAACTTGGAGAACTAATTTGTTTTGCATGAGCTTAACAAATATTGATATGGTCAGAACAAATTATAACTGAGTCACCATAATTTAGGAAACTAATAGATAATTTGATATTTTTTTAGGTACAGATGACAAGTACTAAAATAGCTGGATTTCATCCTTCTTGTTTCCTACCGGTCTCTAATCCATTCCTGGATAAGTTTGTTTCTTTTGGTATGAATTAAGTGAAAAGTGTAGTGACATTTTAAAGGAAGAAGAAATACATGGACCATGTGAAATGAGCAGCTCTTATTAACTTGTTTGGCAGAGTGTGTATGGACCACATTTCTTGAACAGACATACTTAGTTTTACCACATCCCCAGTTGAACCCAATACTTTACCACAAAAATCTAGCTACTTAATTCAGGGAACTGATGACCCAGGAAATTTCATGTGATTTTTTCTCTGATTTTTCATTTTTGTGGTATAGGTATCAGTTTGGAGCTTTACCATCAATTTCCTGCGGCTGGTTTTTCATGCATGGGCCTCTATCAATCATGCATAATGTACCAAAAACATATCACAATCATGTGTTACATTATTGAAAGGCCAAGACAAAAAAACCCCTTTAAGTTTGTGAAAACCTTTAATTATCTCCTCTATTTTGGAAAACATACCATTAACCGTTTATTAACAAGCTGACCGTTAAGGTACACCAAATATACTCTTAACACTTTTAACGCTAACATTCCTACCCTAAACCCTACGTTGGTTCCCAAAATTCATTCTCCTTTTAAAATTTAATCAGAACGAAATTAATTTCATGGAGAATCAATTTGTGAACTGTTGGATAATATTTATTTTCCTGTTTTAACTTCCTAAAATTTGCTGGTCAACTGTTGGTTGGATCAACGGTCTAAAAAGCCGTTGGTTCTCTGCAAGTAGTTACATGCGCCATAATAGTTCTTTCTGTATCTTGTTTTCTGTAATCTTCTCAGTATAATCAGTTAAACTCGGTAGTTACAAAGCAAGTTATGGAACTTATAGATTTTGTTGTGAGCATTTCATGTTCGCAGTGGGTAAGGGTAGACAGATTGGGCTTATGCAAAGCTTGAGTAGTGGGTTGTGGCTTTTCTACTATGGGTTAGTAAGATAGGGTGGTGGGCTTTGCAAATTAGGGCTCTTAACGGTGATGGACATCCGCTATCCGCACTGCGGATACTCTTAAATTTCAAGTGTCATTGCTAAACTTGAAGTTATTGTTAGGTATATAAAAAATATGGATAAAATTGTCACAAACGATCCATGCAATACTATCCGCAGCTTGGCTTAAGTGTAGCCAATCTATTGTTACTAAATTTGAAGTTTTTTTTTTTTTTTAGGAAAAATAGTTCAATATTATTTTCATTGAAAATAATACAAGCCAAAATTTGAATAAAAAATTAAAGCGAAATACCTTAGCATAAGTCAAGCCATCTGAAACACAAAGAGAAAAGACGCTAATAATAAAACTGAAATAAGTAGAGATCCATCTGCAGGACGTAGAAGTGAAGCCCTCAGCTCCCAAGTTAATCTCCAAATTGGGCTATCAATAAGCCAATAAATAGAACAAAATGTCATACCAAATTTGAAATGATCCGCGATCTCGCACCCGACATACATGTGAGGCTCTCAAGGAACTCAATGTCGTCTTGTTATGAGCATGCTGATAGAAGTTACTATAACACATCCGAAAGCCAAACCATCTAAATAAAGCAAACCAAAACCTACCATATAGATAAACCAAATAGAAATAGAATAATACCCTACTAATGATCCAAGATAAAGAAACTGGAGAGGAGAGGGTCGTTGGACCATAACCCGACTCCTTCCAAAACCAACTCCTCATGGTATAGGGTAAGACAGGGAGTCCCCCTGTCTCACCGGACTGCGTGTGACTGCATCGCCAACAATTGGCGAAACTTTATCCTTCTTCAAGGAGCGATCCACTTCCGGATCTATCACTTTTCCCTTACCTCGACCCGATCCCTTCATTTCCTTTACCTCTATCACAACCGCGAACAACCCCAACTTCGTTCCTACTTTTCCAACTCCCAGATCAACCAGAAAGTGGCTAATGTCTCCAACATGTTGAAAGCAAATTGGAGTCAACAGATTTGACGAGTGCACCCCACCCGGCCTCCAACCAAATACATCAATCAACTGAGACCGGAACGAGCGAGAGTCCATTGCCGGCTGCAATCCATTAGCAAGGGAGCCACTCCCTCATGGCACCAACACTTCTCCAACCTTCGCGCAGCCTCCGGTGGAGCCATCCAAACCACAGCAAGGGGGCCAGACGAGGATCCGATCCGCACCGGATCCCAAAGCTGATCCAGGCCATCTCGTCAGAACTGAGATAGAGCAGCTTCGGAGGGCCTTCATCCCAGCGGCGGTAGGCAGCCACCCACGAACTCCTCCGACTAATGGAACCGGCGATCGCAAGTGCATCCCGCCATAGAGCGACGCCAATCTGAGTCCTCCAGAGAAAACGAGATTGGCCAACCATGAACGATGAAACGCCGCCGCGCGGCCGGTAGCAGAGCAAAAACAGATGGGAGTCCATGACGAGGATGAAGGTGGCATCGACCCGGCGCTTTGACGGCGGCGAAATCGAGCTGAGGTGATGGATGAGCCTTGAGCGGTGCTGCCGAAAAGTTTAGGGTTTGGCGCATCAGAACTGGAGCGGAATAAATTAAACTACTAAATTTGAAGTTATTGTCAGTTGGACCCTTTCTATCTTCTCCATATAGACTACAATAAAATTCAATATACAAATCAAATATAGTACATCAAAGTGGAAAGAGCGGGTAAGACTACAATTGCTTACTTTTGGTGATGTTTAGGGATATCTATGGCTGAAAATGAGTCGAGCCTAGCCGCGCTATAGGTTGTTCATGTTCGGTTTGAAATTTTTATCGAGCTTGAAATTTTATTTAAGTTAGGCTCGAAATATCTATGAATTACGAGCTCGAACGAGTTTTAAGTTAATCGAGTTCTATTTGTTCACATATTTCAAAGGAAAAAGTTAACATAAAGTCGAGTCGAACCGAACGTTTTGGTGTTCAAGTTTGATTTGCAATATGTATCGAGTTTAAAAATTTGTTCAAACATGGCTTGATTGATACTGTTTCAAATGAGCCATGAACGAGTTTTATAATCAAAAGATGTTCGTTCAGTTTATTCACCCCTATTTAGGGATCATCACTAAAATTCTTCAACACCACTAAATCAAACAAACAAACAAAAAACGAAAATTGAATATTATATGAACACCATTAAACAAATTGGGGATCATTTTAAGTTGTATGGTATCACCAAAGAAATAGAGAAGGACAAAAAAAGGATTTTTTTCTCAGAAGGTGGTCAAATGAGAGGATATCTCAGCATAATAACTCAATACTGGTATGAAAAGGTTTCTTGATGATGCGGATCCGGACAAAAACCTTTCAATATAAAGATAGTAAATCAGGAAGCAATTTAACCATCATCATGTACAGTTTTATCATATACTACAAACCCTAGCTTGCTTACGATTGATGGAGGGTATAATTTAGGAGCCACAGAGAACTCCCTTCTGTCCAATTTGGAGAGGGATGAGAAGTAGTTTGAGCTGCCATCTCATGAATTTGGTTCAACTTAATGTTTCCATGGAAAGCTAGCTAGATATATGCCAATTAAGAGAGTGATCATATGATGATGAATGTTAAGTGTATGGCCAGATTCATGATGTGGGAGCAATTCTAGCTATCTTCCCTGCCCATTGGACTGAAGGGAGCTCAACCAGCTGCATCATCATTTTCTGGCCTCCATCTGATTAATTTCTTTGATCATGCACCTTAATCTTCATTTCTTATTCTTGCAAATTTTCACACTCACCAAGATATGCATGCATGTTATGTATCATTCTAATCCTTTGTGGTGCATCAAAAGTTTTGCAGGTAATCACCCAAACATTGGCGTTTTTTCAAAACCAATTAAGGGGATAACCAAGGACTAGATCATGCGTTGGAGGATCATTGAACCTAATAGTGCATGCCTCTCAAAGACCCAAAGACTTGCTTCTTCACTTTGCATAAAGTTGAAGAAAATCTTCACAATATTTGGTAAATCAGGGTCCAACGGACCCGGGATTCAGGCCCAGGAGGACTGCGAGCTTTTGGATTATTTTGAAAAGTATTTTGCAGCCCATGAAAGTTGCCACTTGAGAGGACAAAAGCTCTACCAAAACACGCAAGGCACTCGACAGCTGGAGGCCTCGAGGTCCGCCTACGAAAGCGTAGCGACCTCTCTCCCCATTGAAGGAAAAGCTCCTTCTCGCCTATGCAACCCTATCACCAAAGAACCCATTCCGACGGGACTCTTCCAACGCTCCCACTGTATAAACACCGATGAGAAATCCTCCAAGGTACGTTATTCTCTCCATTATACTTCTCTCTCAAGGTTACTAGCCCTTATCTGCTTTTAGACGATCACCACCACTCATGACTTGAACGTCGGAGTGGGTTCCCGGACACACAACCCCGACCCATTTCTTTCTTTGTTGCAGTTGCAGGTTCTCTTCGGTTCGAGTCAAGAATATCAGTATATATTACTGCTCAACAATTAGAGCAACCACGCTTAAGCACTAAAACAAAAAACAAAGGAGTCGATCGCTCCCAAATCTCTCTGGTAGAACAACGTGACATTGCAACGAGACGATCGTATCGATGAAGGACGACATACTAGGTACTAACAGATTGTACTCATTTGAAAGATCCTTTCAAAAGGGTCATTTGAGCACAACAGAATGAAGAAACAATTCCTAGTGCAACAAATCCACAACAAATTCACAAGTGCAAGAATCTTGTAGAAAGCATGTACCATGCAAATTCCAAATGAGGAAAGCATCCAAATTTTTTTTTTTTTAAAGCAATTCAATTCTCCATGCCGTAATCAGAATGGCAAAGATTACACGTTTTAATTCTAATCATGGATTACTTTGGTTTTCAAGGGTGAATCTTTTCTTGTGGTCACGCAATGGTCCGTGGCTTGGAAGCCTGATCACTCCAAGATTAACGAGCTCCTTCTATTTTTATGTAGTGGTTTTCGTTCAGTTTTCTATCTCTGTAAACCTTTTTACTTTCGGTTCATCTAACGCTTCTTTCGTAAGAAGGCATCTTATTGGTGTCTATTGCTCCCCATGTTTTAGAGTATGTATGTAGATATTCTTAGGGACCAATTCCCCATTTTGATGGTTTAACCAAATAATTTGAATGAATGTCATTCCTTTAAAAAAGAAAATTAAAAAAGAAAATTAAAATCTAAGGTTAATTATTCCTTGCGGGTTGAAGTGAGGCTTTGGATCAGCCACTTAATTAACGAGTATATCATTTTGTTTACCATTCACGGGTTGGAAGGAGGTGGAGCACCTTTTATAATATTATCATTCGCTTAATACAATCATGAATTTCCAATCAGTTAAAATTCTATGAAAGAGACTGATTGTGATTAATAAAGTTAAAATTCTATAAAAGAAACTGATTGTGATTAATAAAATGAATCATTGTGTCTGTAATTTATAAGGTAATACTTAATAAGTTCAAGTAAATATGATTTATATATAGTACACTAATAGTATTTTAAAAGAGAAAAAATGACACATGAAAAAATAGATTAAAAAAAAATTGGTTGGAAAGAGGTTGCTCACGCTCTATCTTCTTCCAACAACGGGTTGCCTCGTAGTTTCATGCTGTTAATGCGCACGTAGCCATTTCGCAAGGGTTTGTAGTTCCAAATTAAGATAGAGACGACTGAATGGAAAATGGAGTGGCGAAATTAGGCGTGCAATTGCACCCTAAGAAAGTGAAATTGCAGTGTCTTCATGTAACCTGATCAGGGATACACCAACACTTTGCAAACGACCTCCAAGGCTCTACCTCCTTTAAGAACACCCTCACGGGAACTTTCCAGCAGTGAAGAGAAACAGGTAAATAGCTCATAATTCATTATTGCGATTTCAGAAGTACAAATAATAGTTACAGAAATCAGGCACCTACAGACAGCAATGGAGGCCTAAGTTTTTTACCACCAGTCGACTTCCTACTGGAGAGAGTCAAAGGCTCTGTCTCTGTAAAGGTAAAAGTAAAAACAACAAACCAATCCCAAAGACGTATATGCATCACCTAATACCAAAATCAACTTCAATCCAAATCCAAAAACGCGTTATGTATCTGGAAGGAGAGAACTAATATCAACAACAATCAGAATCCAAAGACAGCATAAGTATCTGGCTAGAACAAAGGATGATAGATGACAAGAAGTTCAAATCTCATGATCGGCTTCATACATGAAGTGGTTTCGATGGCAGTCAATTCCTGACCTCACATCATATCACCAATCAAACAATAATCAAGACAAACAGTAGCTGATCATCCTTGTAAACAGGAAAGTATTATTTCAAGCAAGTAGTGACTGATTTAATTCATTGTCTTATGTACTGGAGGAATGTTAGCCTTGTGCAAGTTTTTAAATGCAACAAGAGAAGCAAAAAGTTGGGGAAAAGGCCAAAGCAGCCTGATACTATTTTTTGCATAACACGAAATTGGATTGAGAATCATTCCTGTAAGAAGCGACAACAATACGAGGATAACACAGCTACCATCAAACTGATAAACCTCCACCTTATGCAGCCTTTGACAGGCAAATCACGTACACCTGGCAAAGTAAGAAAATTGACAACTTAGGCAAGACATACAAGAAACTGTGTAGAACAACTGCTGCGTAATTAACTATTCAGAGGTCCACACAATTTGAAAACGCTTGAGCCAGTCCTCAGGTCATACACTGAAAAAATAACACAAAATAGACCATCAAACACAGGAAATTGAGGATGGAGAGAATCTGTCGCATTCGGTATGACAGGGAAGGCATCCTAGTGTGATAGAGATGGAATGTGCGTTTCTTTAAGGATTAATCGATTTTTTGCAATGAATAGCCGCCATTGGTTAATAATTTTAGTGTTTTGTCACATCATGTTATAAAAAAAACAAGCATTCTTGTCTACATCAACTTATATCAGGTACCAGTTAACAAAAGCGTCTAAATATCAGATGTCAAATCCCCAAAATTCCTACGTCAAGTAATTTATATGCATATGTTAAATGAATGTGTCTAGTTTCTAAATATATTTTTTAAGATTTTTTTTAACAAATTCTTCTTTGCTAAAAATTGAGTCAAACACAAGGTCGAAAGTCAAACAGAACATTCTTTATGGGACGGAGGTAGTAGTAACTAACAACCGACTAATAATAAAAGCACCCTTTGCCCCCACAAAACTGACATTTCTTAACTAACCTTTTGACTCAAACTTCACCCACTGAGACTTACTACTATTAAAGCTGTTGAAGAAATAAGTACTAAAATGAAAAAGTTGAATTTGTTGTATGCATATAAAACTAATGCATGTGTGCAACAGTTACTTACAAAACTAATTAAGTCAATCTTAAGTTTATTAAAAAAAAAAAAAGGTTGAAAGTCTCAATCTTTATGAAGTGAAATAAGTGCTACAGAGTAAAAATCAGGGCTGATCAAAATCATTCAACTAAAAACAGCTCTCTGTGGTGCTAACTCCAGTGGTTATGCCTTCTTAAAAAATGCAGAAACTATGCTTCTAAATGTTACTTGAAATTTCCAAGCCATGCTTCTATAACTAATATTCCATATAACAGATTGCTCAGGAAATTTTCTCAAAAAAACACCTTCATTGTTATCATCTAGAGTATGGAATTTAAATCTTGTTAATGGCGGAAATGAATTGCTGTTAAAACAAATTGGATGTCGGTTTCTTCCACTAAAACTACATTGCGAGTTTAGGTTCACTGGAATACTGAAACATGCCTGTCAATGATCTTCAGCTACTCCCAAGTGACATGGCTCAGCTATTGGCTTGGACTGAGCAAGCCAGCACAGACCCACAACAACCCCAAATGCATTTGCTAGCCCCGCATTACCATTTCAATGCCCCGACTTGGGTTACAGGGTTGTCTTATGAGCCAGGCATATCTCTAAGAATGGCCAAATTTCAGGCCAAAGAACTAGTGGTTACTACAGTTCTTTCTTTTTATTTTTCTCCTCTCAACTTGTACAGCTCAGGCACCATAACCAAAATAGCTCTCATCTAACGAACTCCTGTTCCATCTTTCTACCCATCATTGGCTTCAGTTTACAGCACTAATTCCCTATATATTACTCCATGAAATAAAAAAAGAAAGCAAACATCTTCTAATTAAGTTTCATCTCGCTTTCTTGTCACACTAAGTGGAGTAATGCGCAAATGTGGCAAGTTTTGGTACTTACATTGGGGTATTAGTCCAAGTACTTTCAAGGAGTTTATCTAGAAGAGATATCTTAACCTTAACGCTAATGCCAGAAGTTTCTACTCCCTCTAAAACATAGACTATACTAAAGCTGAGAAGTGACTCACTGTCTCCAACTGTAGCTTAGTTCGGTGGGCAATTTGAAGCACAGTTCAATTGTCATGCTCTTGAAAATGGACAAATGATTACTGTAAAGCTGCCTAATTTTTATTATTAGTTTTATCAAGTTTAGGCAGAAAGATGGGCCATTGACGCAAAACTACAGTTTCTGGTGTAGCTTTTGATGCAAAACCTTGAAGTTTCCATGTTTTCTTATAAGCACCATACCTTTATACACAAAGGTCTCCTTGCTATGCACCAGATTATATCGTTAGAGAAAATCAAGGTGGAATATAGCCGTCTTAAAATGCAGCTTTAAACATCAGCTAGACAGTTATGTTATCAGAAGGGAGACTTGCCAATTAAAAACATGAAGAAATGAATGCATACACAGTGGCATCATCATTAATATCGCTGCAGGAAATGTTTTATCAGTCTAATAATCCTGAAGTGTATTTCTCACTAAGGCACGAAATAGATATTAGTATGTGAAAAAAAGAAAAATAAGCTCGTACTCTTTGAGAAGCAAAGACTAACAATAGACCATTCCTAACTCGTAATCCAATCTAAACAGGTCAATTTACTATCATTATCTTCCAAGTTTGGAGGCTTAGCACCCAAATAGCGAAGGCTACAACTAATTTCACCTCACTTCCCAAACAAACATCAATCCCAGGAATCAAATATATGGTTTACTATTACCTGCCTAATTGCGTTATTCAGTGTATTCGGATAACATATGGTTTAAATTGAACCTCCGAACCAGTAAAAACGAAAGAAAAACAGAAAAAACACCAAATCTAGAGCATGCAAATACCTCGGGCAGTTTCCGCAGCAACTTATTCAGACTCGACTGCATCAACCTTTGGACCTACCAAACAACAAGAAAAAAAGAACGATAAGCGATTGTTGAAAACAAAATGGCCAACGCACAAACAAAATAAGAAAAGAAGGAAACCATGTTGGGCGGGATGGCGGCCGTCTTTGCCCCAACCAATGCCACGAGTGGAGTCAAGATACTGTTCGACGAGGTGGCGGCATTTCTGGAGGTGGTTAACGCCTTCGATCCGGTAGCACCACCGGAGCTTCTCCCGGATGATCTTGGCCTTCTCGATGTTAATCCACTTCTCACGGACCAGATGCTCCCTCATCTCCAGCATCGCCACCGGATCCTTGTAGGGATTCGCCGGATCGAAGTCATCCGGCGGCGTCTCATCGAACTCAACTCCCTTCCTCCTCACCATCGCTCACACTCAGTCTCGATTCTCTCTCTACCTGCTATCGTGCGTGCATCTGTTTGTTAACTTTCGGTACCTTCAGAAGTTTGGGCTTGGGGCCCATATTTTCACGCCTTGTTCATGGGCTTGGGCTTGGGCTTTGGCGTTGCAGTTCCGTATCTATAACAGATGTCGAAATTGTTGCTTGAGGGGCAAGTCTTGTAGTCTTCTCCTGAATGATCAAGGATTAAGGAAACTAATAGTACTAGTTAATGTGATCTAATCCGTTTGTGAATCGGAAAGCTACCTCTCTATATAAACTCTGGAGCCCCAATTCAAGTTTCAGAACAATCATCAATCGATTTCTCTGTTAGTTGCTCCTGAGATCTTGCTGGTAACAAAAGGATGTCTCTTTTCGGTTCGTTTTCCGGTGGAGTCGCTGCTGACTTCTTTGGTGATGAACTTGGGCTGCCTCTGCCCACCGTCGCCGTGAAGGCGCTACCATCACCGGCCACCAAACAGGAAGAGGAGTTTCGTAACAGTGCTACACAGGTATTGTTGCGTGGGGCTCAAGATTTGGTCAGAAAGATGACGGTGAAACCAAGCTTCAATCTTGCTCCTGGATATATCGCATTTCCCTCTTCGGCTCTCTATTTTGTTCATCTTACATCTGACTATTAGGTTTGTGGTCTGTATTTAGGACCTCCTTGTATAGGAGAATTAGCTTGAATAGTAGAATTACATAAAAACATTCATTTGTCCAACCTCTAAAATTATTGAACTCTCTCATATGACTTTATTTTTGTTTGTATACAAACCTCTACTACTTATTACTAAATGTTATAGACCAACCATGTTCCTGGAGCTTTTTTGGGCCTGCAAAGCGTGAGAGGTGGGCCAAGTTGGTAGCCCATTTTCGTGTTATCAGAATCCTGTTTGGTGAAGAGCAGCTGCCCGTTACGTCTGACAATCCTACCGTTGAAGAACATCCAACGGCACAAAGCCCATCGTTACCGTTCAACGGTAGGAAATTCCAGGCCCTATATATATATAGAGTCTCTCCTCTCAATCGCCACTCAGAAATCCATCATCTGTTCTGTTTTATTTTGAGATCTAATATAATCGCTATACATACGGCGGAATCATCCATCTTCTTACTTTTTCTTTTTGTTGTGTTGCTGATCGTCGTGCTCTTGGCCAACGCACAGATCCGAAACTGCTCCGCCGCCGGCCGCTCACCTCTCCTCCTGTCGCTGCGTTGTCTCCAACATTTTAAGAGTTTCTAACTGGAAGGGAAATGCCCACAGTTCTTTGACTCTTCACAGTGAACGCTTGCAGGTAATTGCCCACAGTTCTTTGTGCTCTGTATAATCTGGTCTCATCCATTGTTGCTTTGTTCCTAAAGATCAATCTACTAGAACCTAATTGTTGCATTTGATGAATTCACTTGGTTGCAATTTGATTGATTCCATGATCAATCTATACTGTTTTGAGCCTACTCTTCCCCCAATTTAAACTCTGTCTGCTCCAATTGAAGTAGATTCAGACTAGCAATTTGATTCCAATTGACTTGCATTTTGAAATCTGGTCTTAAGCTGCACTTCTGCTTGTGCTCATCACAACATTTATGGCCCTGTCTCTATTGGAGTATCACCAAGAGTAGCATAAAACTCAATAATGCCAACTGGTAAGAGCTGCATTAGATTAATCCCTCTAGAAAGCTAATTATCAACATGAACTTAGCCACCAATGCCAGTGAGCTGGATTAAGCTGAAATATGCTGCTCGTGATGGTTACAAGAGCAAAGCCACACTAGAATGTGCACAAAACATATGTTTCTTTTGCATTTATGTCATTAGGCGTTAGGCACTACTACAATCTTACTACCTCAGGAATTGTTATTTAACATTATCCCATTGAAATTGTTAAACAACATTCACCTGACTAATTTTATCCCCCCTGAATCATACAAATTGAATCTTGCTACTCCGTTCATTTTTAATACGTTTAACTTTTGATTATTTGTTTGACTTAATTTTTTGCTAAGAATATTAATTTTTTTGTTTTTCAGCATTTAAATGGAAGAAGTGGAAGATGGTGTTTGTTCCAGGAATGTGTTGTTTCTGAAAAGCAGTCTTCTTTCCAAATTTGATGCATGTTGAAGGTAATTTTTTGTCTCCACTTGAATAATTTTGAGAAGTGGGAAACAATTATCCAGTGGGAAAATCGAACTGACCCAAAAAGTCTATTAAAATCGAACTACTCCAACACGGCCCGAAGATTGCATCGCAAACTTCCTCCGAAGGCAGCTTGGAGCTCTAGTGCCTTACGTTTTTCGATCACCCAGGCAAGTTGCTCGTCGTAATCTGAGAGCGACCGATCCATGAGAACCGATTTGTGGAGTCCATCAACTGAGCTGGGCCAATGACGGATATCGTTGTAAACAAGATTTGAGACGCTTGAAAGTTTTGCGCTCGCCTTCAGAAATTAGTTCATGTCATGCATGTCATTCTCACTCTCAGGATCGGGGTCCGGCTCGGGAGTGGGTGTGGAAGGGTGCAAGTACGCCTTGGACGTTCCATCTTTTGAAGATGACGAATCGGAGCCGCCTTCGGAGGAAGTTTGCGATGCAATTTATCGCGTCGTGTTGTTCGATTCCAGTAAAAAAAAAAAAGGATGTTTTCCACTTCTCAAAATTATTCACGTGGAGACAAAATTATTTTCAATCAGACCCGAGGCGTAAGCTGTTTTTCTTGTATCTCCTGAAAAAGATCCGAGGTTGTGGAATCTCGGGGAGATACTCCGACGCTCAAGTTAGTTTTAGGGTTTCCGGCCTAAATGTGTGTAGGAGGAAAGTGTGTTCTCAGATCTGTCTCCACAGTTTCCGGGTCACGTCTCCATGTTGTAAGGAACGTGGGAGTCGTGCCAACTCAGAACGTGGGAGTCATGCGTTCGAGGTCGTGGAAACGTGGAGGGATGCGCGGGATCGCGAGTGGAGGGATGCGCGGTCGTGACTCGCGCGCCCCCTCAACGGGATGCTTGCGCTTCGTGCGCGCGCGGCAGCTGCCCTACGATTCCCGCTGAGGCGCACGCTTCCAGTTGTTATATTCCCAGTAGAAGAGGGCATGCTAAAAAATACAAGCCAATCTGTATTCAAATTTTATGTTCTCGTAAAGTTTAAACTCCAGATAATTTCAGTGTTAATTTCTTCCTTTCCGATCTTGTTCCCCCTATTGGGTGTCAGAGCCAGACGGAGGAATATTTTGGAGTAAATTTTCGAGTCCTTTAGATAGGGGACGGTGGTAGTTTCTGGACGCAGTCAATATGTGTGTGTCTCTCTACTTCTTCATCAATGAAGCGAGATTCTGGCTATTTGCCTACTTGCTCGTTTTCGTGGCTGCTCTTGGACACTTTTCCGCTTTGCTCTTGGAGTTAGAAATGAGAGCTCTGTTATGCAAAATGCATTTACACCGACAAGTGGGATGATACTAAACTAATGGTCATTCAACCCGCGTATTATGGAAAATAACGCACATTGCATGCAACATTGCTCTTCCAGATGACGAAAAACCTCGTAGGGGATCATGGGGAAATCCGGAAATAGAGCTCACTTAGCCATTTTATGCAAGATTGGTGAGGTTGAATGATGAAGGCGCATTCGGCAGTGGTGGAGAGAATAAGAGAGAATCGTCGGTCCGGTTCGTGTTCTTTGCGTGAAGTGAGAATGGTGTTTAAAAATGTACCTGGACGGCGAGGCGCGGCGGGCGACGCGATGGCGCCGTGAGTGCGTCGCGGCGTTCTCATTCGGGGGCAGACATGCAGCGCGGGCTCCGCGTCGTTCTAGTGGGAGGCAGACATGCAGCGCGACGGATGTTCCGATTCATTTTCTGTGCTTCCCCCGATGTTCAGCTCCCACCATCTAATGTGCATCACCTGCAAATAATTTGAGTATACTCTTCCCCCAAATTGAGTGTTTAAAATAAAATTGAAAAACTACAAAGAAATAAAACGAAAAGGGAGAAATTGGGTTGCCTCCCAAGCTAAGTTTAACGCCCTTGGCTAGGCTCGATGATCTACACTCTTGAGGTGCACCACCTCCGTGGATCCAAGTTGTACCTGCTCTTCTCTAAAGTAATGCTTCATAAAGCATTACCACAAATCGAACCGTCGGTTGGATTCTCAAGTTCCACCGCACACCATAAAGCAAATGGTCCCGACCATCTGGATTTGAGCTTTCCCGGAAAGAGATTTACCATAGTGCATTTTGATATGCATCCAACCTCAACTCATCGAGTTCACTCAATTGGAGTAATCTCTTCTCATTTGCACTCTTCCAATCATGGTTGATGGCTTTGATAGCCCAATAGGATTTATGATCTAACTCCACCGGGAGATGACATGTCTTTCCGAATAAGATCCGGAATGAGGACATGTCTTGTAGGCTGTCCGGTAAGCCCACAATGCATCATCCAAATGTATGGACCAATTCAAACCCGGTGACATTCACCGTCTTTTCCAGAATTTGCTTGATTTCTCGATTTGACACTTCTGTTTGGCCATTTGCTTGCGGGTGATATG
>JBBYHH010056363.1:0-25064 GCA_038382905.1 Daphne laureola
GCTCTGTAACTGTAAATGACAATGTACATATAGACGTAGAAGCATTGTAATTACTATGTAATTTTGTTGCTTCGACAGCGTATTTAGGATGATTAGAATGTTATATGATGCTTTATTTCCGAGATGACCTGCGTTAAGTTATTTAAGTATGTGTAGGCGAGACGCCGGTTCCCGCCACCCCTGGTTCCAGTCGCTGCGTGCACCTCCTGTGGTCCGGCGCGGGGGTGGTGGTAACGCAACCTGTTGATAAACATATACCAACGGATAAACTTATTGGTATTTACAGTACCAACGAGATGACCTGTTGGTATGAATACCAACAGGCTGACTTGTTGGTATATGTACCAACGGACAGACCTGTTGGTAAAGCTATACCAATGAGCTTACTCGTTGGTTCTTTAATTTCGGTCACTGGATTTTGGCACCAACGTGTCAGCTCGTTGGTTGCAAAAACAATAACCAACGTGTCAGTCCATTGGTTAGCACTTTACCAATGATGCAAACACCAACGGTCACTTTCTAACGGGTAAGCTTGTTGGTTTTGGAAATTATCAACGCGTTGACCCGTTGGTACTGGCCGCTGGTTTTGACATTATTTCTAGTAGTGACGAGACAGTATGATGCATCGTTCCAATGAAGATAATGCACTATTATGATGTAACCCAACTAGTCCACATTATTATTAGCAAAGAACAATTATGATATATCCACGAGACATTATGATGCGTCCACAAGATAATATGATACACCATTCTAATAAAGATGATACACTATTATGATTTAACTCAAGAGTCCACATTATTACTAGCAAAGATGTAGAAATTTATGATATGCCCACGAGACAGTATGATGACCGTTATAATAAAGATTATGCACCATTATGATTTAATCCAAGTAGACCACATTATTACTAGTAAATATGATGCGTCCATGAGACAGTATGGTGCACCTTTACAATGAAGATGATGCACCATTACAATTTAAACCTAGTATTCCACATTATTACTAGCAAATATGATGCGCCCACGAGATACTATGATGCACTATTATGAAGCAGGAAAATTGTAACTTCATACTTTGTATGTAATTCATGGTTACATCATTTTAATAAACGGGTGGATCATAATGAGTTGATGGCACATCATTAAGGTACGAAGGCGCATCATAATTATGTTGGTGGCCAGTCTCCTCTGTCGCTCGTCATCATCCTCCAGCTCCAGCTCCTTAGCCACATGCTCCAGCTCCTCCAATGTCTCCTCTTTCTTCTGTGTTTTGTAGCATGATGCGCATTCGGTCATGATGCTCATGTTTTGATGAGATGAACTATGCATTGAATGAATTAGGCAAAAAGCTCAAATAAAACCCTAAACTATTTGAATCGTCATGACTTGGCCCCTGAACTAATTAACGGGCCAAATTAGCCCCTTAACTCCTCTTTTTGTACCGATCTGGCCCTTCTGTTAAGTATCTGCTGAGATGGATGATGGATGTGCACACGTGAATGAGCAAATCTGATGAACTGCTAAGGTGGCTGACGGATGTGCACACGTGGACGAGCAAATCTGCTGAGCCCCTCAACTCTTCCTTCTCTGTTCATCCGTAAACGAGCAAATCTACCACCAACACTTGTTTCTTTAAATTTTCTCCCTCAACCCCACAAAAGCAGTCCCTCAAAATTGCCTCACTCCCAGGAGTCTCAATCTACCTCCATCTTCGCCGGAAGCCGCCTGAATTGATGAAATTCTCTGTCGACCCGCTATTTGACTCGCGATTCAGCCTGTTTCAATCTGTCGATTCAGCTCTCCACTCTCGCTCTCAACGCCGTTGTCGTTCTCCCTCACCACCGTCGGATCCTTTCCCACCATTTTCGCTGCTTGAAGTCATCGTTTCGGCCGAGACCAACATCATCTCTGTCAGACATCGTTCCTGCTCGCGCGTTCTTCATCTGCTCGTTCTAAAACTCCACGTCTTGCATTCCTATTACCCACTGGGTTAACTCCAATCCATCTTAAATTTAGTTGAGCCTGTGATCAGAAATCCTCAATTTGATGAAACCCTAAAACACTCAATTTCTTCACACTTGAGCATTTTATTTATTAATAGAATAGTCCAACTCATCATCCACTTAACCTTCTGTTAGTCACGTCATATTATGAAACGGAATATTCCATGAAGATGCTCGTGACATAACGAAGAAGGGCCAGATCGGTACAAAAAGAGGAGTTAAGGGGTTGATTTGGCCCGTTAATTAGTTCAGGGACCGAGTCGTGATGATTCAAATAGTTTAGGGTTTTATCTCGGCTTTTTGCCAATGAATTATAATGCTTTTGTGTTGTGCAATATGATGCTTCTGTGGTGCAATATGATACTTCAATGGTGCAACATGATGCTTCTGCCATTCAAAATGATGTACATGACATAGTAGTTGATGCTTTCATATATGAAGTATGATGCTCCTAAGCAAAATGATGCTTCTGTGGTGCAATATGATGCTTTTGTGGTGCAATATATTAATTTTACATTTGAATGGATGAAGATGTTATAAAAGTTTAGGGTGCATCATTCTATTATGGAGGTGCATCATTATCTTGTGATCGTGCATCATAATGTTGTCGTATGGCATCAAATTCGCATGTTGCAGTAATGTGCGGTGATCGGCTGACCTCCGTCATTTGTTGCAGATCCGGCATTTTCAAGAAGGAAAGAATGACATTGATGTTATTTCATGAAGATACATGCTCGATGGAGAGGAAAGAAGGAGATCGACATGAATTTCGGCTGGATTCATCTTCCTGGTTAAATCACAGATTTTTCAGCATTGAAGATGAAAGATTGACGACAAGGAAGGCAACGGGACGGTGACGGCGCTCCATGGTGATGACCGGTGGTTATCGACGGGGCGGTGTGGTCGTTCGATGAATAACGGTCAGCGAGAAACATGTGAGCTGAACTGGAGCGACAGAATTGGTGGGGTGAAGGGAGTTAAACAAGTTTGGTAATTGAATGGATAAGGTGCACACTTTATCCCAAGCCTTAAAATAGTTGACTTTACAAATTAAAATGTTAAAGACATAAAAACATAAATTAAATACTAAAAATGAAACGTACCAATTTTTCAGAAATGAAGGTAGTATTTAAAAAGAGTTGCAAATTATGATATGCGCATGAATAATTTAACTTAAAGGTCTGACATTCATGAAAAAGAAAATTATACATTAAATACTACAAAACAGGAAAAATACTAATTAAGAATGGATGCAGTATATAATACCGAAAAAAAAAATTCAATCGAAGATGAAGTGAAAAAACTCCTTCGCAGAGTTACCGATCAGTACAGTCACTGAAACGAACAATTGTAGTAATACGCATTGTGATTCAAAATTTACCCATTAAACCAAAAACGGATCTTTCAATATTTCTTCTCTTTTAACTCTTTAATAAGGCAGAAGGTTTGATTTTGCCACTCATGTATATCTGGTGGCTCGATTTTGCCACTTAACAATTTTTGAGCACTTTTTTGCCACTAATATTTTCATGTGGAAGGACGTTTGCCACTAAAATTTGTTTCGGGGGTGATTTTACCACTCGCTCCGTTAACAAATGAAATATTCTGTCATGTTCCGTAATATTCCGTTAAAAAATAATATTCTAATAATCAATTTGACCCCAAACTTTTAAAAACTAACAAATTAACTCTTCACTTTTTCAAAGTTTACAAATTGATCATCTCTCTACCCAAATTTGTCTCCACTACCCCTTCACATTTCAACAAAAACTTGGATCAATCTAACACTTTCTTCGTCCGCTAAAAATTATATCATTTGACTATGTTCTTTCAAAATTCAATGTTTACCTCAATTATTAATAAAGATAAACAATATAAGGAAATTAAGAAAAAAAAATATTTAGAAAACTTAGATATCAGATTATAATTCACATATGAATTTTCTAGTTTTCAATGTCTAAAAAAAAGAGAAAATAAACCATAGATTAAAAATTGTGAAACTGTCAAAATAAATAATACAATCTTTTGCAGATAGAGGGAGCATACGCAGCTGAGGGCCGAGAAAAGAAGGAGAAAGTCGAAGAATTCCAGCAATCTGAAGTTTCTTCTGATTTATGATGGCGGAAGGAGAGAAGGTCTTCTTGAATTCATAAGTAATCACAGGTGTAGCTTGGAGAAATAGAGCGAATGAGGAAGTTTGGTGGATTTGTAAAATTATAATGTTTTAGGTAAATTTTGTAATTTTTACAAAATATATAACACCGATGACAAACACCTACCTATTTAGTAACGTTTGGGGTAAACTCCAAGTTTAGTCTCTTATCTTTCCGAATTATCATATTTTGGTTATCTTTTAAGAATTTGTCCTATTTTAGTCCCTTAACTTTGATTTTTTATAGTTTTTGTCATATTTTAGTTCTTTCCGTTAATTTCACCATTATTTTTTTCTGTTTTCTTTGTCATTTTACGTAAATGGTCATACAATTATAGTAAAATTACATATTTAATACATGTATGACCATTAAACTTTTAACAAATGCACATACAAGTCCCCTAGTTTTATTTTCTCCCTTTACTCTATCTATTCACTATCATTAACTCCAACCTTTTTTTTTTTGCCTTATCAAATACAAATCTGCACATATGCAAATCATTTGCAAACCTGCAACATTTTTTTTCATCATCTCTCTCACATTAAACTCTTTTTTTTTTCATTATCTCCAACACTATTATCTCCAAGACTCCAACCATCGAGCTGATGTTCGTCCAGATCACGACATCGATCTCTTCCAGCGGCGAATCTAGTCGGGCGTGATGTGGGATCTAGCCAGCAGATGAGGGATCGCTCCAAACTGCTACTTTCTCTGAGCCTTTCAACAACCAAATGACAATGGAGCTTCTTCATGCCATCACCGACGTTGCGTTCGAGGACGATCAAACGAGCCCAGGCAGCAGCTTCGACAAGCTCGAACTACCCAGATCTAGGCATCGCGGGAATCTACCACTCCCGGGTCCTGCTACGCAAGATCCCCACCATTGTGGAAGGTCCTCTTCCACCGCTCAATTTCTTCTTGACGAGAAATCTAAGCGTGAAGGCAACCGCGACGGCGACGAAGGTGGTGGATCTGAGTGACCAAATCGGGGGCGTTGTTGAAGAGATGATGCGTAAGATGATCATGGGACTGGACACGTCTCAAGCAGCTCCTTCTCCAACCATGTGAATCACTGGCCACCGCGTCTTCGTCACCGTCGCGACTGCAGTCACAGTCGTCGATTCAAGCACCAGGATCAGAATCGCGTCTGATGAAAGAAGGTTAGCGGCACCGACGGCCTGTGAACGGAGAGGCTCGAACCAGATCTACCACCACGCCAGTCCTCATTCGAATCATCCCCACCATTCTTCTTCGCCATATCCGCCAAATCTCGCCACAGGTTTGAACGAATCCACGATTGATTTAGAGGAGTGAGGCGGAGATGACAATAGCGAAGAAATCCTTGGTCTGCAAAGTGCAAAGTGCAAAGTTTAAAGTGGAAAGACTCTAGGAATATCTGGACGGGAAGAAAGCCATTGATTTCAGATTTGGGGAGAGGAATGAGTTGGTAGTGGGAGAGAGAACATGTGAGAACCATTATGAGATCGGTAGAAAGAAAAAAAAAATACGGGCTATTTTGCTAAAAATTTATAAAATTAGGGGTAAATGAATAAAGGATATTTTTATCATTTCTCATTAATTTTCGTCAAGCTAACGGTCAAACTAACAGAAAGAACTTAATTGGGATAAAAACCAGAAAAAATCAAAGTTAAGGGATTAAAATATAACAAATTCTTTAAAGATGATCAAAATAGAACAATTCAAAAAAATAAGGAACTAAACTTAAAATTTACCCGTAATATTAGTTACAAAAAAGTGCTCAAAACTTATTTAGTAACAAAATCAAACCACCGGTATACATGAATAGCAAAATGAATATTCTGCCGTTTAATAATCAAGGTTTTTTTAAATACTAATTTCACGGTTTTCTTATTCTATTCGTAATCAATTCTAAACAAGGAATGGCGTTATGAAGAGAAAACAGCAAGAGGTCAGCTATTCATCCAATTAGATTTCAAGGAGCGAACTCAATCTCCATTGATGAGGGGCAGTTCATCCAGTTACAAGTGATTGTCTGTCATCAAGGACGATGGAGGAAAATCTATCTGCACTGAGGGATCATGAAACCAAAATATCAAGTAATATCTCTGTTCATCAGTCTAATGAGCTACGACTTCGAAAATGGGGGTCAGCATCTGCTATTTACAACGTATATACAAATCAAAATGAGCAGCAGATGCCAGTACATAAATACTCCTATCAACTCTTAATCACATTCTCCCTTCAAAGGAGACCACCATCCTACTGCTGCTCAACCCTTTGCTGACGCTTTGGGAAATATTTACCGAGGAACGCTTCTGCAAGGTCAGGATACTTGCCTCTGATGCAGTTGTCAATACATTTGCGGTACGAGAAGTCTTGTCTGCTGCCATCAGTTGACACCACAAAGAGGCACCTGCTTTCCTGGAAAGTTGTATGCTTGCTCACCTGTTTCAATAACAAGGGGTTAAATGTCTATTGCAAAACCTGGGAGGTGTAAGAGTAATTTATATTAAAAGTGACTAGGGGGTACATGGAAATGTTGCTACATCATATGCATGTTCTTCTCTCTTTACTTTTCTCCTCTAATTTATTTGTACTTTTACTTCTTTTGTTGAACTTGAGATCAGGATTCAGCGATCCTTAAATGAGCCATCAATTTCTGTACGCTTTCATGTCACATTTAAAGGTTTGTGAAATTTCATGTTGGGACATGACCATATTGACTGCTTTATACATTACCATCTCAGCCAAACTTTAGCCAAAGGAATAGAACATACCGTAAGATGATCGATTCCAACACCCATTTTTTCATCTTTGTTCGGATGATAACAAAAGACTTTGTCAACTATAAACAGTTGATCTTCAGCAGACAGTGGATCCTCATCCTTGTACCTGCAAACAACTGACTTAGAAAACAACAAACCACCATGTTGATTCTGGCTTGAGCCAAAGAAAATGAAAGAGAAAAAAGAAAAAGAACAGCCTGGTGCACAAAGCTCCCTCTATGCATAGGGTCCAGGGAAGAAACAAACTGAGATTATAGGAAAATCAAACTAGTGGAAATTAGGAAGAAAAATGGAAAGCAAAAGAATACAATGTGGCTGGATTCATGAACATCTAAAACAATTGAACTAATTCCCTTCCTAGAGTATCTACTGGTCTCACTTGGAGACAATTGATTGACATTGTTTTCTAGCTTCACATGGCTTTGCTTCGTTTCGGTTATATTTCTTGGTTTCTTCAGTTTGCTTAGACCACTCCTATAAACTTCCTCTTTCCATTTTGGTGAAATGTTTGAAGGGAACAAAGAGCTGTCTTAATGACATAAATGTATTAACTATAGTTTAGGAGCATATTTACCCAGTACGATGCATTATTCTTCGAATAGATTGCATGAGTGGTTCTACATCTGAAAGAATTTCTTGCTCCTCAGAACTGAATCGATCTAACCGCTGTCGAGTCACGGTCTGCATTGCAGCTCTTGCGTCATCATTATTCCTTCTGACATCCGAACCCCGACCTCCTTTTCCACCTTTAGGCTGTCCCCACTGCACTTTTTCACCTTGACTACTATTTTCAAACGGTGTATCCCAACCACTGGGATTTACAGCTGATGCTGATTCATTTTGGGATCCCCAGCCTGGTGAACTATCAACTGACTTCTGCCGGCCCCATGTGTTGGTCGCAGATATGTCATCTGACTTTGGTGTATTGGCATTTTCATCCTTGTTCCAGCCTCCAGAACTCGAAGAATGCCAGCCAGATTTAGACTGAGCTGCATCCCAACCACGTGACTTCTCATGGTCAGCCTCACCAGTTTTTTTACCCCAAGAGTTTGTATCAACGTCTTTTGTCTTTTCACTCCCCCAAGTATCTAAATCTCTCCAAGCATCAGCTTTAGCCTCCGTAGTCTTTTTATGACCAGATACATCGCTCCCCCTGGTGTCAACATCTTTTGTCTGTATACTCCAGCTATCTACGTCACCCCAAGCATCAGATTTCCAATCATCTTGGGCTTTTGTAGAAGTACAATTGTTTGTCTCAACATCCTTCTGTTTAGCTGCTCCACCATTGGCAGACCATCGATTTTCATTGCCACCATTTCCACTCTTATGGACTGTAGCTTGTGCTTCAGATGCACCAGATGCCCAGGTGGACCAAGTATCTTTCTTTTCTGCATCAGTAGTGGAACCATCCTCAACTTTTTTCGCACGCGAAGCTGCAACGTCCCAACTAGCTGAACATGAAGGCATCTCTTGACTTTTGTCTTGCCCAAGATTCCACCCACCAGAATTAGAAGCTTCTTGAAGTTTAACAGTGGAGTCTTCAGGCACAGCAACTGTATCTTTCTTTTTGTTAGCCCAAGCATCTGGTTGAGAACTATTATTTCCAGATTTAACAGCCCCCCAATTACCCCAGGCATTTCCCTGGGAACCATTAGTTGCAGAAGTTCCACCCCAAGCTTCTCCACCGAAATCAGTATTTCCAGATGTTCCTACCTTCTCCCAGTTCAGTTCACCCGAATGATTATCCACATCCTTTTGGAAATCAATGCCATCCTCAAAAGTTAGCTTCTCGCACCCAGAGGCTCGCTCAGGTGACAAACCCCACTCAGCAGATTCATAGTCTGGGACAAGGTCATCAATTTCTGCACCCAGACAAGCAGTAGATTCCGTGACGTTCGCTGGAGTAACCATATGCAGAAAGTTGTAGACATCCATTGCACTGTCCTCTTTAACCTCGAACTGTGAATAAGAATAAGTTAATATTTTAAGGAGACAGAACAAAAGGCAAATAACTTCATTCTTTGTATACACAGAAAAGACAATTTTGATAACTTTTGTTTAAATGCTGAACACACTGTCCAAACTGGTAAAAAAACGAGCAAAAATTACTAAATTAAAAAGCATCACCTCTTTGGAGCCCAGAGGAGATCAAAACTTGAACCTGTTCCAACTGCTACTCTCTTACCCCATGCACAGGAAGCAACTATACTAGATAAGGAATCAGTATGACACTTCTCTGCAGCCCTCTCAAAGCATTTCTTGGGTGTCTGGAGCCATTTCAGTGATATAAGTATACAGAATGTATGACACTCCCAAAGTTATTGAAATAAAATATCCAACAAAATTATACAGAAGAAATATATTTAAGAAATGTACTTACAAAGAGTGTTGCCTCGGTAAATGGTACTTGGACTTTTAAGGACTGGGATAGAGCTTTATAGCCTCGAGTATTAAATCCAACCATATTTCCTGTGCATGTCATACTATTCGCCAACAAAATGAGATGTTCTCTCAGAACACCCTTGGCTACCATTTCCACTGAAGCTGACAACCGCTGCAAAATTAATCACAATTTCTTCAAGCTTTGCAGTCATACACACGTTCACACACACATAGGGGTGGTGAAATACCTGTACTGCTTGTTCAAATGCACAAGAAATCCCCAGCAACTCCTGAACTTGCTTTATGGCATACGGAATGGAACGCTTGGTGTCAATCAAATGTATAACAGGAAGAGAGGAATCAAGAACAATTCTCCACGCATCACCACTCCTTCTGATAACTGATTTCTCAAGTGTTACATGAATAGCAAGTTCACCAGAATTTTTTACCCAGGGGATAGTATCAGGGCTAACCCAAATTATATTTGCTGAACTTATCCGAGGATCACCTGTGAGCGTAAGTTTAGGCATGAGACTCGGTGAACTATATCAATCTTTGGATACATGTTTAGAATGAGATAAGAGTGTGAATTGTAATGTTTATAAGCTAAGTAGGCATACATGCACACACATGTATACCAGTAGTCACTGTGTCATGCTAACTAGATAACAAGTATTTGCTTTACTCCTATATTTTACTAAACAAATGCTAGAAGAATGACAACTACCAATAACTCACTAAAAAGGAATCCTAGAAACACTCTTCCCAAAGAGTTTGGTTTAGAGTTTCGCCTCCAACAGCTGCATAACAGAACACCATAGAGACAAACTGATAACTGTAGACAGATCTTATAGCAACATAGAGCATCAACGACCCCTTTTCTTCTTGGTTCTTTACCTCCGGTTTCCACATATAGTGAAAACCAAGTAGGAGTAAAATTTGGTGAACTAAAATTTGTAAATAGTATTTTTATAAATAAATAAAATAAGTAGTTGCTTTCTGGGAAAAAAAAAACAACCCCTTTCAACAATGTTGAGCAATATTAACAGACGACAAATACAAAGTAGTCTTCTAATAAGAATCCACAAATATAACACTTAGAAAGCTAATACTGAAGGAGCTTGATAACTTCAGTACTTCACGAAAGCCTATGTTTCTTCAGTGTTTAGAAAATCAATAAAAAAATTTATTATATAGTGAAAATTGATTATGACACAAAGCATTCAGTATCAGATTTTTTATCATCTTGTTAATGCTAAAATTACCTAAAGATTAAACACAAGGCAGAATTGGAGCTATTCTACAAGGGGGGATGGGGAATAAATACTCCAAAAAAACAAAAGAGCATAAAGTTGCATTGCATTCAGAACTTTGTTTCCTTTTTCTGGTAAAGCAACCATGCTGCAATACAGCAAGATGAATCACATCTGATAAGTAGGAACATGCTTATTTACCTTTTACGACAGTTTCCAGGAGAACTGGGTAAATAATGTCAGCAAGGATATGTGAATACCCTTCTAGACGATCCACGATTGTCTCTTGCCAAAAGAATGTTATGCAGGACATGTCAAACCCTTTCTCTGAACATGTATGCTGGAAAGAACAATCACTGCCATGAAGTTCAAAAGTTCAAAGTCATGAAAATTCCAGAACTTCAACTGAAACCAATATATAATATCGACGGATCTTTTATATGAAAAATAGAAATTTAAGAAACAGGGATACAACGAAATGACAATGAGAAGTCCTCTAGAGAAAGCAGACCAACCTTACAGACAACACTACCTTCTTGAAAAGGTTAGCAAGCTTTTTCTTATTGCAGAATGAACTGATTGCATCTTGGCACTTCTGAAGAACTTCTTCTATACCAATATTCAATTCCCTAAGCCGCTCCTGTACTTCCAAAATAAGATTGTAAAATGAACAAAAATTAGATTGTAAAACGAACAAACTAGAAAAGAATTGAGCTTTATGCAAGTAACTAATAACTATTCAGCTAACTTTAAAGCCAATTCACTTAAATTTACCTTTCGAAAATGAATGTGGCCAACAAGGCCAAACCCAGTCTCAAAACCTTCAGATACCGTTTGCTGGTGCATGTACCTAAACATGCACATTAGCATTAGAACTTAGAACAATAGGAACCACGTACACAAAGGTTAAAGGATTTCAGCATGCACAAGCATTATACACCGTGATGCGGTAAAACTTACTCAATTCGAAAGTCCTGATCAACATCTTTAAGTCTGATTTTCTTCAAATGATTCAAAACAGAATATGCTGCCTTTTCTTGGCAGTGCTTCCTTCCACAATCACAATTGTTTAGATACAAAATAACTTTACGATCTAACAGATCGTTCCTGAAACTTACTTTGCACAACAGTGTCTCCTGGAATAAAACAAAATCATCAAGGAAAATCAGAGAAAGCTACAAACTATGTTGGATGGGTTTATTAAGCAAAAGTAAATACCTTCATCATTTCCCATGAAGAGCTGCTGCTAGGAGTTGAATCAAGAACTGCCTTATAAGCAGGATTTGACATGGCAGTTGCAGCTAATACACCAACAGGTTCACCAGCAGGTAACAGCTGAGATGTTTCACCAGATTTCAACCCATATTCAAACTGAATGACTGAATTCCCAGCCACATTCCTCACCGTGCCATCATAGCAAATTGCAACATCACGTAGAATGGCCATAAGATTCTTAAATAGTGTCCCAGGCTCAGATAATCCTCTGGAGGAGCGAACAATCACTTCTCTGGTTGATAACGAATGAACGATTTCTTCATATGGGTCTAACCCACGGAAAAAACAGCCTCTAATCAATCCAAACTCCGCAGTAGGATAGTCAACTACATCAGATGGATATTTTCCGCGGAAAAGAGTGCTAACATCTTCAACTAGTGTGTTCGAGTAGAATTTTCTTCTACCAGAGAGCTGCTGGCCCAGGAACCCAATCTGCTGCACAAGCTTAGTGGTAGCTGAATCACTTTTAGGGTCAATTAAATCACCTAAGGCAGATGATTTAAGTATGCAGCTTGAAAATGTGGTTTTAGCAGTTCTGATGTGATTCTCTATTTGCACATCAATCAGCTCATTGTAAGAGGATCTCAACTGACCAAGCAAAGGGGATACTTTTTGGATGTCTTGTACAACATCCCTGCCAATGCAGAAGTCACCTAAGCAAACACTGAAGCCTTCAGCAAAAAGATTCTCCATTAACAGTGGCTGCAGAGAATCAAAGAAGTTAAGCGCATCTCTAGGACCCTTCTCCATCAGTATTGATGTGATCAACTCGTTTATAACCGATGATAGTTTATCCCTACCAAAGTCGATCCTCAATAACTCACTTCTACTTATTATAAATTTTTCGCCTGAATATTCAAGCAGAGAAGGTAATGCAGATTGCAGAATCTGTACTGCTGTCCAGAGGGCACCTGAACTACCCTTTATTATAGCAGGTGATGGCAAGGGAGTGGAGAGAAACATTGACAGCTGCTGCACACATTCCTTCCCAAAGAAAAATCTCTTGAGCATTTTTCTCAATGATAATAGAGAATCAGTAGCCATCTGCAAGTTCAAGGAACCATTATGGGAGCTTAACAACTGTTTCTCCACTGAAAAAAGTTCCAAAACTTCCGCCCTAGCGGCCAGAGACTGAGGATAAAACAGGTGAATGCAGTCACCATCAAAGTCAGCACCTAGAGGTCCACAAATAATTGGGTTTATCTTCACAGTATGGTCACTGTGAAGATAGACTGATAATGCTTGGAGGGAATGTTTATGTGTGGTTGGCGGCCTATCAATGAAGACCATGTCACCATCCATAATCCGTCTATGTACGACTTGACCAGGTCTAAGGAAAGTATGCCCCTTCGAGCCCTCGCGTAACGAATAAGTGGAAGAGCCATCTCGATAGGTCAAGCACAGTTTATCATCGACCAACTTCTGAAGATAATCCATGTTATATTCACTAACTTTTTCCTCAAAAGTGATTCTCTGAGCTACTTCAGCCGGAATACCAATCTCATTGACCCTTCTATAAGGCTCACCTGTAATGACACTTCGAGATGAAAACCCAGACCCCTTGCTTATGAACAGTGTTCTCATTTTCTCCAACCACACCTTTGTTGACGACCCACTAGCATCTTTGCTAATCCCAAATCGAGCATCTATATTTCGTGAAGCTCTAGTACTGCCCCTGATTTCAAGATATTGATTAACGACACATTGTAGATCATTTGCTTCCACTTCATGGGATTCGAAGTTAGGGGTTCCAGACCTAGAGCTTCTGATAATCTCAATTTTCCTGAGGACCTTCTTCAGTATTGATGTTGACAGATCCTAGAAGAGATGATAAATGTCAGCCTAAAAAACCAAATAGAAACTGCAATCCCATATGTCAATCGAAATAAGAAAACATGATACAGGCTACAGGATTTTCACTCAGTACTCTTACCGAAGACATGATGCTGACACCATCAGAGACATCTGGTACCGAGAGACAGTTAGGAGGAACAGGCAAATATCGCAAAATATATCCATCTTGAGGGAAGTACCCCTTAGCAGAAAGCTTTCTTCTTGTCTCCTGGGGAATTCTTCTCAGAATTTCCATCACCTAGTTCATAACAATACAGGTCCAATAATAAGCAAATAAAACAAGAAACTTTCCAACTGCAATATCATACGCTCATCCATGTCTGTATCAAAGAAAAGACACATTACATTGTTTGCTATATGCGTAAACCAAAAGCTAACAACAGACAAAGCTATATAAAAATTGTAGGAAATAAATAAATTTGTCTACATGAAGCCATCCATTTAAAACTGCTGACAAGAGCAGCCACTCCAGTCTACTTGTATGGTCTACAGTGATTTGTCATTCTTTTTTACCAGATCTTTAAGACAAGAACTGTCAAAAAATATTTCCTCAATGGATTTATATCCATAAATTGACCATAAAAAGGTGAATGACAGTACGGTGTTGGAAAGCACAACGGAAAAGGGTGTTTAAGGCATTACAAAGCTTGCACAGCATGTTTAATAACTAATCCTTGGAGCTTATGTCCATGAAAGAGATGTAGCTGAAGCCAATGCCAAGCTACTGTTTTGCAACAGGATGCGGTGAAGAGTAACATATGTTAAATTGAAAGGGTTGTACATACCAAGATCCACAGAAAGAGAAAGGCTCACATATATAATCTGAGGGGGGGAAATGAAGTTAATATTGAGAAGATGATCCAAAGAGAGTCTTAAAACAGAAAAGAAACAGAAAGAAAAAAAGAAAAAAACAGAATAAATATGCAAGACCAGGACTTCCAGGACCAGCCTTCCATACTCTTCAAGCTGGGAATGGAGGATCTCTACACACCAGCTTGAACGGGATATTAAAAGATGTAAGTTTATTGGCCGTTATTATTTGTTGATCTTTTCTTGTGTAAATATGTTATTTTTTGTGTAAATAAGTCAACTGTGAGGTAGTTGACTAATCAGATTAGGAATGTAGTTCTAGGAAGGATAGATAGAATCCCTAGAGAAGGGGGATAGATTGCCCAATCCTAGCTGAATGCTGCAGAAGGATCCTTGTATATATAACATACTGCCTAGCGCAGGAATATATCAAGGAATTTCAATTCTCACAACCACTCCGTAAGGCTCTTGCTTAAGTGTTTTATGTTCACTCCACGTAGGCACCTAGGGCTGTATTATGACTTATCTATGAATTCTTTCTTCTATAGCATGTTGTTTTCACTCACAGTTTTGTACCAAGGAGATAGTTTCTCAGCACTACTTTCAAGTCCTGCACACGTTTGGTCATTCTCATGGTAAGAATTAATGTTTCTAACCGTATGAGGGTTACTGCTCAGATCTGGTTTTACACTAAAAATGTAACTTTGTCTAATCAAGTATTTTTGGATATGGAAAACTGCTATAGCATCTGAGACCAATAACATAACTTATACAGTGAAACGAAGAAAGAACATCAAAAAGTTGACGATGCAAGCAGAACAGCTCTCCAAAAAATGCCAAAGAGTAATGAAATAGGAAACGATTCATTAAGGTTGAAAGCCAAACCTCACACGGTAGCAAGGTTCGACTGGTGCCGTCACTGTAATGAAAACCATATCGATCTAAGAAATTCCAGAAGCTGTCTCCTGAATTTGACTTAGATGGAGACTTTAATGCCAAGCAAGAAGCTCCATCAGTTGTCTTGAACTCCTTGACAGCAACTTGAGGAGAATCCTGGAAGACATGGAAAACAAAAAAGTTGGATCATTCGCCCATATTCAAATAAGAAAGCAGAAAATTATGTCAACAATTGAGATCAGAGAATGCTAAATCAAGATTTCAATTCATGTACCCTGATCTAGTTTGAGCAAATGTTACCCAAAGTCAATGTGTTGCTGATTTCGTAAATCCTGAATCTAGGTATTTCAAAAAGCTTAATGCAGCTATATTAAAAATCACAAAAGGGAATCAGAATGTCTATCCCGGAGACTTTCTTTTTACACAAGACAGCTCGAATACCCACATGAAAAATTTACCATTTCGGATTAATTGTTAGCTAACAATTGTTATTATTATATACTCTTAACACATTTAAACTACTAGGCGGCAGCTTTTCATATAAACTGTCATTCAATAAATTCAAGTATATATCTCCTCATCAAGGGTGACAGAAGATCTACCGGGGATTTTAATACGAATTTGATACGATATTCAGGGCATTTAAGACTGATTTTAGGAAAAATCAATGAGATTTGATATCAATCCTACATTTCACTGGGTTTACTGCAATTGTGAAAACATATCTCTATGGGCAAAGAAGATCAAAGAAGCCTCAAATAAACTTTGCTCAAGAACCCTCGACTGAACTATGGGCAAAAGAGACGTAGCTAGTGTGTTGGCAAAAGAGATGTAGCTACTGTGTTGAACTATGGCCAAAAGCACCATCTAACATTATAATTAAGATAGATCATTCAAGCCCACCTACTGACAACAAACAAAGAAATATGAAAACTGAAATCTTGAAGACAATGCACCGTATAATATATTCAGCATTAGGGCTCACCTCACAGCATGAAGACAATAACCTCTCAGCTACACCACCGTTTCGAAGCTGAAGCTGAATATAAAAGAGCAGTTATCAGAAGAAAAAAAATGCCAATGGCCAATTCCAAAAGAAAATATTACCAAACCTTTAACGAACTTTAAATGCACATTAAACAAGAATTGTCTCCTTAATTGCAGTATTTTGATTTCATGCTATCTGCCCCAACTATGATGATGAATAAATACTCAAATGACCTAATTACTAGAATGATAACAAGACTTTAGTACAAAAAAGTTTGTTACAATTAGAACACAGGAGACTGGACTTTTCCATTTTATATTAAAACAAAAGTTCATAAGAAAAATCTATCTGAAGAAATTAGTCTTTATATGTAGAAACTTTCCAAGAAAGTAGAATAAAAAATTGAAAACCTGTACCTTGTTCTTCATTTTCAAGCACTTTAAGCATAGCAAGCTCAGCAATCGCTTAAGTTCACTGATGTGACTGGGATGATAAATGGGGATCGGTAATTCGATGTACCCAAAATGCCCTAAGAAGTAGAGATAAAGTAATATTCAGAGTAACTTTTTCAGACATGCATCATTTTCCGTCTTCTTTTCTACTCCCTCCGGTCTTTAAAAGATTAACCATTTGTTTGAGCTGTTTCAAAGTTTAATATTTGACTCAAATATTTACAAAGAATAATAGTGCAAAAAAATTCTAGAAAATTATATTTAGAAAACTTATATTGCAAATTATGATACGCATAAAAATATTTAACTTTAGATGCCTAAACATGGATGAAAAAAAATCATAGATTAAATACTGTGAAACAGCTAAAACAAATGGTTCATCTTTTAAAGACCGGAGGGAGTATATTATTTCACCTTTACATTTCCATAGAGTAGAGATGAGAAAAGCAAGCAATGGCATACCTTCACATTGTCCTGGTTCTGAAGTGCCACAGGATTCACATTTACCAAATTCCAGGGGCAAACCAAGGAACGGATTTGAGAGCTGACTTGGATGGTTTATAGAGCAGCCACTGACTGATGCTGTGGACTGAGATAAAATGGAAATATTTGAAAAATTGAATTATCTACAGAATGATACAGTATATCATATGTCATATGCACACCAGCATAATAGACACTTTGACTCACAATTTCCTTATGAGAAGCCAGGCAAAACCTGATGCCCGTTATTTCCCCCTCCAATACACTCGCTGATGTATCTTCCTCCATCTGAAGTGTGAATTTTTTAAAATGTCTGCAGGACAATAGTAAGAGAAAACAGAAATAAGAAGCAAACAGCAAAAGAAAAACAAAATGCACTGCAAGGAGTACCCTTCGTGCCATGTAGAAGTTGTAATGCTGAAGGATTAACAACTATACCTCCATCAGGAAAAAAAAAGAAACAACTAATCCTCTACTAACATGAAATTTTGATTGAAGAAAGGAATGACAGTGAGACAGGAATACAGTATAATACGATTACAGGAAACATAATTCAGTTTCTGTCAGGGCTAAATTATCATTTAGTACCTCGAACTATAGTGATTTAGGCAGATAAGGGCTTAGAGAAAAAATGATGCAAATAAGGCCTTGAACTATTGGAAAACGTTGCAAATAAGGGCCTGATCGAGACCCTCATATACTACAAGTCTCTATAGTTCAAGGCCTTATTTGCAACGTTTTTTCTTCAGGCGCTTTTCTGCCCAAATCATTATAGTTCGAGGTACTAAATGATAATTTAGCCTTCTGTCAGTGTCCTGCTGTGACCTCCTAGAAGAATACTTAAGACTCACATTGGACTCTAGACCATTTTAACTCTACTAAACTACACAAGGAAAAGAAAACACTGCAATTAAGGATTGTTGGTGTAGAACTGTAGAACAAGAAGATCTAGCTCAGCGCAGAACCACATGCAGGTAATCTTTGACATTTCCTTTTACCAGTACCCGCAAGCAAACACATGCAAACCAGAAGGGGGGCGAAAAAAAAGAAAAGGAAAGAACCACACAACACCGTTTGATCCCAACAAAACACTCAACCGAGTAATGCAGAACATTTGAGCGAAACCGGCAAACCCAGGACCAAAATTTGCCAAAAAAAGAAATCAAAAAGTTAAAAACTTCAGTTGGGTCTCAAAATTTCTGTTGACATCGGAGCCGAAAAACGAAAATGCACGAAGAAGCTTCTCTAGACTACCTAGAAAACAAAAATGCGCTATTCGATTTCCTCCTTGTTTCAGCTCTCCAGAAGAGCGACGAGCTCTCCGACTACAAAACACGAAAATAAAAACCCCAAAACCTAAGCGCAGAACAGGACAACGAAAAGAGACCAAAGAGAAAGGAGAGGGGAAGGAAAACAAAAAGCCACCTGAATGTGTTGTATTCCGGTGGAAATGTTGGTTTCCTCTGCCGCTCCTAACCGGAATCTTTCGCTTGGACTTCAACTTAGTCTGTGTCTGTCACATTACTCACTATCGCCGAGAAAGTGACAAATTGTTTGTATACCCTAGGCATCTGGAAAAAAATTAAAAAATTAAAAAAGTATTAATAAGTTTCGAAAATTTCGTGAAAAAAGGTTTATAAAAAATCAGCAAAAAACTCAAATAAAACCTTAAATTATTTGAATCATCACGACTCGTCCCTAAATTAATTAACGGACCAAATCAGCCTCTCAACTCCTCATTTTCTACAATGAGTTGGTTATTAGTCTTAGAGTTATTAGTTCATACTATAGGCCGGTCTGGTCCATTTTGTGAATCCTAATCTTAAAAAAAAAACAACGAGTCACACACTAAGCATAGCAAATCAAATAATCAATCAAATTTTTATTCAACTTTATAGAATTTAGAACTGCTCATTTTTTTTTTTTTTGATTGAACGTCAAAAATGAAGGATTTTTTTGTTTTTTTTTTTGCCCTTTTGTTAATTATTTGCTGAGAGGGCTGACGGATGTGCACACGTGGAGGAGCAAATCTATTGAGGTGGTCCATCAACTCTTCATTCTTTGTTCATCCGTAAACGAGCAAATCTACCACCAACACTTGTTTCTTTAAATCTTCTTCCTCAACCCCACAAAAGCAGTCCCTCAGAATCGCCTCACTCCCAAGAGTCTGAATTTACCTCCATCTTTATCGAAAGCCGCCTGAATCGAGGGAATTCTCCGTCGACCAACTATTTGACTCGCGATACAGCTCGTTTCAATCTGTCGATTCAGCTCTCCGCTCTCGCTCTCAGCGCCGCCGTCGTTCTCCCTCGCCACCACCGGATCCTTTCCGACCATTTCCACCGCTTGAAGTCATTGTTTCAGCCAAGACCCACATCAACTCCGTCAGACGTCGTTCATGCTCGCGCGTTCTCATCTGCTGGTTTTGAAATTCCATGTCTTGCATTCCTATTACCCATGGGTTCACTCCAATCCATCTTAAATCCAATTGAGCCTCTGATCAGAAATCCTCAATTTGATGAAACCCTAAAACACTCAATTTCTTCACACTTGATTATTCTATTTATCAATAGAATAGTCCAACTCATCATCCACTTAAGCTTTTGTTAGTCACGTCATATTATGAAATAAAATATTTCATGAAGATGCCCCTGACGTAATGGAGAAGAGTCAGATTGGTACAAAAAGGGGAGTTGATGGGATGATTTACTCTGTTAATTAGTTTAGGGATCAAATTGTGACGATTCAAATAGTTTAGGATTTTATTTGCGCTTTTTGCAAAAAAATTAATAGCTGTTAAAAAAAACAAGAGGGATATGGTTCTGCATTTCAACTGCTTGCTTATATGTGGCCTACCTTACTGGCTTTTAAATCATGATATTAAATTTTGTATTGTACCGGTCGGTATGTTGGTTTTGTATAGGTACCGATTATAAAACGGTACTGTTTAGGTTAAAGTTATATCAGTGAATATATCGATCGGTACCAGCCGTTTTAACCGTTTTAACCGTGCCGTGTACCGGTCGAAAGGTAGAAAATGGCAGTAGAAGTTTTGTTTTTGTTTTTTATTTTATTTTATTTTTTACAAAATTTAGGGGTGAAACGTGTGAATTTAGTATAAAAATTGTATCTTCAAACGTAAAAACTCACATATTTGTTTGTTTCTCAAAAAGTCTTATCTGCACTGTAAAATCATGTACAAAAATTACAACCATAAATGTGTTCCAAAAAAGGCTCACATATAGTACAATCAAGCAGAATCAATATTGAAGTATTTTGGAGATATTATTTTAAATTGAGTAGAATCAATGCGTTCTCATGGATTTGATTTTTATTTCTCTAAGTTTATATATATATATATATATATAGGTACACTCTTTCCGGTACAAACGGTATATCCTGATATATCGATACTGTATCGTATCACTGTCAAAACGGTATGATGACCGATACGATATTTAATACCATGCTTTAAATAGGCAGATGAGAGTAGAGCAAATGAAGGAAACTCAAGTTACAACCCAGAAAACAAGAAATTAACTCAAACAGAAGACTCTAATCCTTCAATAACTCAAAGGTTAATAAGCCATTATTAAATAGGAAATGAACAAGTGCGGAAATAGGAAATTATCTGCTGAGGACCTCAGCTTATTTGACCTTGTCCAGATTACCACTTTCAACAATTAAGTTGATCGAGGAGCTAGCTAGCTACTATTAATCCAGCAGGTTCGAACTTTTCGGCAGTGATCTGGTCCAGTTTCTGTGCCATTTCCGGCGTCAAAAGATTCTTCCAGTCTCCGACCTCTCCCCGCCGGAAAAACGCACTGTTGGATATCCCACTGCCCGGAAGTTGCCCGTTCTTGTTCACCTCCGTGCTCTTCAAGTTGTCAATGCTACACAGCTTCACGATCTGATCGTCCACGCCGCTCGCCTCTTCCTGCCGGGAGAAAGGGTAGCCCAAGAACTGGGCGAGCTTCCTCAATTGAATTCTGGGCTCCTCTTTCATTTCCTCAAACCGCAGAAACAGGACTTTCTCCGGAGTTTCCAGGCTGGCTCTCCAGTAGTCCAGGACGTAGTCCCAGTAAGGCCCGCTTGAAGTCACCCCGCCGCAGAACTTTTCAAACATCTCCTCCAGCTGAATACTCGCCATGCTTTCCATCGTCCTGCGCTTGCTGATGAAGTGGAAGAGCGAGGTGAACGTGTCCTTGGGGTTCCGACAGATGAAAACCACCTTGCACGCCCCTTGTTCGACAGATTGCCTCACACAGAACCAAGGCAAGTGCGTGGCGAATAGCCGCGGCGGAGGGAGGCCTGAGAGGTCGACGACCTGATTGTCGACGTAGACCTTTCGCTCCAACAAGGGCGAGAGGTAGTGGGGGTTGTTGCGGAGTAAGGGGTGGTCATCATCATGAGGAGGGTGGTGAACTCTGTTCACCAGTGCATACGTCAGAGCCTTGAGCCATGTGCTCCCCACTTTTGGGAAGCTGGCGATCAGGATGTCTGAGTCTTGAGCTGTGAAGTGGGTTCGACAAGCCAAGGCGCCTTGTAGTTGCATAGTTGCCAGCCAGATACCTTGATATTGGTAGATATCTCGTCCTATGAAATCTTTTTCTCTGGGTGAACCAGAGATTATCTCCTCCAACTCCTTCATCATCATCTGCTCATCTTTCAGATACTTGGGATCAGCCATGGTTGCCATCGCGATTGCTTGCTTTTCACACCAACCTCCCTCCAAAACTGCCTTTCATATGATTCTGGTGCTGTGACGAAAATGGGATGGAAAATGGTGGCCGTAAGTAATGAAAATGTTATGATCCTTACCTTTTAATGAAAAAACTTCGGTCCATTTCTCTTAGTACTAACGTTTTCTTTAATGTGTTTTTAATCAGATAATAAAAAGAGGACAGTAGAATTGGGAAAAAAAAATACAAGGTCAAATACATTCTATTAGTCTATTTTACACTAGAAAAGAGTTAATATTCACTCCACGGGGAAAAAAAATACACAAGCAGTTAAACTTAACGCAAGGCGTTGAAGTTAATAAGTTCACTTCCATCGATTTTACTTTTCACTTTTTACTTACACATTAATCAATTTTACTTTTCACTTTTACTCCTAATTAATTTTACTTTTCACTTTTACTCATTTTTTTGACTTCTCCATTATCCACAAGCAGTTAAACTTAACACCATAAAGGTAATGTCAGTGGCTATCTACCCACTGGTAAAACCCACACTATTAAAAATACATTATTACCTGTAACGTACTTTTTGACCAATGTTTAGACAATTTTCCAAAACCAAAAATCAGACTGATCAACCAACCGGTTCATAGTTCAGCCAGCCGGTCCGATTTTCTCATAAATGATTACACGTGTTCCGCGTGCGGTTGTTTAACAGCTTATTGAAGTTGAGGGGTCCATGGACCATGCTACATTGCTCCCTATACAATACGTCCTATTATGATTATTCTTTTCGTTCCTATTTAATAGTTATTTTAATTTTTAAATTTTTATTTGATTTAATTTTTTATTAGGAAAAAATTTATCAAAAATATTAAAAAAATATTTCTAGAAACTAGACACATTGATTTGTCTTATATATATATTTTACTTAATTTTATATATTAAAATGTTAAAGAAAAAAATACATAGATTAAATGCTGAAAAAGAAATGTAACTATTAAAAAAGAACGGAGGGAGTACATCTTATGTCACTAGGCATCCATCTCGCCGGCAACGGTCGCGGTAACATCCGGCGGAGCTTCCATTCCGTCTCTCCAACTCCAAAACCACTACGAAGCACAACTCAACAAGTAAACCACCATCAAAACATGTCATTGTGCCTCCGGCGAAGCTTTCCATCGGACTCGATGACGTTTTCGTCATTTTTGTCGATCTACTTGCAAACGATGAAAAAATTAAAAAATCCTGACTTAAAAAATATGGGGAAAACGATAATGATCTGAGTAGGTAGTCATGTCGATCTGAATAAGTAGTCATGTTAATCTGTTTTTTTCAATGCTGATCGAAGTAGGTAGTCATGGTGATCGGAATAGGTAGTCATGTTGATCTGTGTTAGATCAGCATACATAAGGGATAAATCAACATACATTTAATATTGATCGGAGTAGGTAGTCATGTCGATCGGAATAGGTAGTCATGTTGATCTGTGTTAGATCAATATACATAAAGGATAGATCAACATACATTTAATGTTGATCGGAGTAGGTAGTCATGTCGATCAGAATAGGTAGTCATGCTGATCTGAGTTAGATCAACATACATAACGGATAAATCAACATACATTTAATGTTTATCACACACGACAATGATGTTGATAAGGTGTAAGAGATGTTGGTAACCATGTAAATCAATGTTGATCATCAATTAGCATTTATTATGGTGATGTCGATCAAAACAAGTCATCATGTTGATCACGCATGACAATGATGTTGATCAGGTGTAAGGAGATGTTGATCACTATGTAAATCAATGTTGATCACCATGTCAATCAACATTTATTCTGAGAATGTCGATCAAAATAAGTCATCATGCTGATCGGTCAAGACAATAATGTCGATCACAAGACGCGAGTGGCAAACTTGTAAATAATCGAAATGCTTATGTGCACGCATATGCCGTGCGCATTTTAACCTGGACCTTCATTTAATTGTTACGTTTGACTTTTAAATTTTTGTTTGATTCAATTTTTTTATTAGAAATAATTTGCTAAAAAAATTGAAAAAAATATTTTTAGAAACTAGACACATTGATTTATCTGATATATATAAGTTATTTAACTTTATATATCAAAATGTTAACTAAAAATATATATAGATTTGATGCTGAAAAGGAACGTAACTATTAAAAAGGGACGGAAAGAGTATAAAATTAGAAGGAAAAAAATGGTTGAAACTTGTTCTGAAGCTTACCAAGTACATGAAAAGAAAACAAATAAGCATAGCAACATGAGCCATCGATCACAAAATTTACAAGGAGATGTTGACAGATCGATCGGTTACAATCGCAGGCCTTTGCGAGGTCGGCTGACACTCTTTGCGTGTTGAGCGATGGCGAGAGAAGACAAGGACAAGCTCATCATCACCACCACTAGGATGCCCCACCGATCTTGTCGAAATCATCTACCGACTTGTGGGATCAACTCGTCGTCACCCTCCTCTGAATTTTGACCTCATCTCAACGGACCCCATCTCATGATGGCGGTGGCAGCGCAAGGAAGTGATGGCACCAAACTGAAAAAGAGTAAGGTAGAGGTCTGAATTGAATCGCCATGGCCGCTAACTAGAGAGTAATCAGTAAAGTAGAAGAAATGCATGTGTTTTTTTCTTTTTGTAACTTGCCTTCCATTGGTGTTAAGAAGTATTAAGTTAGAGGGGGTACCTTGAAACAATCTAGCCAAGGGGGTTGATTACGCCCAAAGAATACCGCGATAGTTGTAGCACAGCTTTGGGATGTCGATTCCACAAAGAGAGAAGGTAAAGAAAATATTAGAAAGAACAATCAAACTGGAAGAGAATATTAACGGAATTTTGAAACAAGAATTTATTCTAAGTGCAAATTAAATTAATTAAATTAATTAAATAATTAACTGAAGAATGTATCCAAATTTGACAAACTGTAAAGCATCGGGAATCTCTTGCACAACTATGACACTTTAATTATTCCACTTTTAATGAAGTCCAAGTTTCACAAAGTTTCCAATTTAAAAGATAATATTTTATA
>JBBYHH010056364.1:0-15805 GCA_038382905.1 Daphne laureola
ATGACCATTTTATCCTCCCGAGATGAATTTCGGTAAAATGGCTCCAAACCCATATTTAATTCTTCTGATACCAAATATCTCAGAATTAATCCTCAATTAAATTCTAGGGATATGAGAACATCAGAAAACGTGTCCCGCACGCTTCAACATAAAATCTCATAAATTACCAATTTGCCCTCCGGTAAATTTTCCTGGATTTCTACCATTTTTTCGGTGTGGGTGTAACATGGGATCTTTGGTGTCAGCCATGACCGTCATACTATCACTAAAAATAGTAATAGGCATTTCCATCACAACTCTAGATTCCAAGTTTGTAAGGAAATAACCAAACCACATGGCTTCTTGTACAGTTGAGGCACTTGAGATAAACACAACCTCCATTATGGAAAGTAATGTACAAGTCTGTTTCTTACTACACCATCAGCATCAGAGTAACCATGCAGATCAAGCTTTGTGCCTTGATAGCGTAACCAATAATCTTTGGTACCTTTTAGGTACCTTCGAACATTATTCACACTCTTCCAATGCTGCATTTCAAGGTTTGAAGAATGTCTAGCCAATAAGCCAACTGCTTGCCTAATATCCGGATGTGTACACAACATGGCATACATTAAAGACCCAATTGCATTTAAGTAGGGTATGCTTGTTATCTCTTCCTGCTCTTTTGGAGTCTTAGGACACATGTCCTCTCCAAGCTTGCATCCATATGCAAGTGGGGTGTTCATAAGTTTAAAATTTCTTAAGTTGAACCTTTCAAGAATCTTATCCACATTTTTTTTTAGAAAGTGTCAACAACTTCTGCTTCCTATTCCAGTGTATCTTAACACCAAGAATGTAGGAAGCCTCTCCCATGTCTTTCATGTCAAAAGTGGAAGATAACCATCATTTGATGGTTTTGAGCAAATCAACCCCACTACTTTCTCTGAGCATGTCATCAACATACATGGTCATTATAGAATATCTAGAGAATAAGTAGACAGAATGGTCTTCATGCATCATCAAGAAGCCATAACTCCTGACTGCATGGTGAAACTTCAAGTACCATTATCTCGAAGCTTGCTTAAGACCATAAATAGACTTTTTAAGTCTACAAACACTACTAGAAAATCTGTCAAAACCAACGGCTAGTACCAACGGTCAACCTGTTGGTAAATTCTCCGGTCACAACATACCAACGAGCTACCCGTTGGTATCGCTGGAAGATATAGACTATCAACGGACAACCTGTTGGTACCGTATTTTTTCATTTAAGAAATTATAAAATTAAAAAGTTATGTTACCAACAGGCAACCCATTAGTATGTGTAGATTCCAATGAGCTGCTCATTGGTATGTGAAACTTCTAATGGTCAGCCCGTTGGAGGAGCAAATTGTACAAACGAGCAGTCCGTTGGTAATGTCCAAGTTGACAATTTATTTATATTTTACATGATAATGAAAATGTTAATCATGATAATGTTGGTAATGTCCAACTTGTCAATTAAGGATCAGAAAGTGTCATTCAGAAATAATGATTAATAATGAAAAAAAAAATTATTATTTAGTCAATTCTAACGGGCAGTCCGTTGATATGGTGAAATTCTCAACGAACAATGCGTTGGAAGAATTAATTGTACCAACGGGTTGTCCGTTGGAAGAGTTGATGGGACAATTTTTCATTATTTAGCCAATTCCAACGGACAACCCGTTGATATGATGAAGCTTCCAACGAGCAGCATGTTGGTATGTGAAGCTTCCAACGGGCATCCCGTTAGAAGAGTTAATTGTACCAATGGGTAGTCCGTTGGTAATGTCCTAGGTTGATGATTTATTTATATTTTACATTATAATAAAAATATTAATAATAAAAATATGCATTCTATGCAATTAAAACACTGATTTTATGCATGTTTAAAATTTTGAATTTTTACAATATAAAAATGATCAAAATTTAATGTGGTTAAAATTTTATTAAAAATAGAAATTTTATAGTGAGACAATTGTACAATTTTTTTATTGAATATAAATGCAAGTGAAAAGAGAATAAGGATAACTAATATTGAGATCATAATATTGATATTATGGAAAAAAATTATTCTCACATTATTTAGATAATTCCAACAGGTAACCGGTTGGTATGGTGAAGCTTCAAACGGGCTGCGTGTTGGAAGAGATAACTCTACCGACATGCAGCCCGTTGATAATATCCTAGATTAACAATTCATTTGTATTTTACATTTTAATACAAATGTCAATCATGAAAATATGCATTATATGCAATTAAAAATGTGATTGTATGTATTTTTAAAACTGACTTTTTACAATATAAAAATGATCAAACTTTAATGTGGTTAAAATTATTTTATAAATTACAATTTTATAGTGAGACAATTGTATAATTTTTTTATGAATATAAATGTAAGTGAAAAGAGAAGAAGGATAACTAATATTGAGATCATAATATTAATATTATGGAAAAACTTATTTCTCACATTATTTAGACAATTCCAACGAGCAACTCGTTGGTATGGTGAAGCTTCCAACGCACTGCGTGTTGGAAGAGTTAACATGTGGGGTTTTTATGTACAAAACGGAAAACATTGGGGATTAATAAAATTATTACTGTATTTATTTATATATATGTGTAAAATGGAAAGAAAAAGAAAAGAAAAGAAAGAAAGAAAGAAAGGGAGTCAGAATCAAGATCCTGATTTCTTAGTTCTTTTACTTCTCTTCCTCTTCTTCGTCGGAGTATGTCAATCTTTTAACGAGCAACATGTTGGTATGTGCAGCTTCTAATAAATTGTCTGTTGAAAGATTTAATTGTATTAACGGACAACTCATTAGTAATGTTTTAGGTTGATAATTTATTTATATTTTATATTATAATAAAAATGTTAATCATAAAAATATGTATTCTTATGCAATTAAAATAGTGATTGTATTTCCATCAAAATAAAATAAAATAAAAACACTGATTGTATGCATGTTTAAAACTTTAGTTTTTTACAATATAAAAATGATCAAACTTTAATATGGTTAAAATTTTAATAAAAATAGAAATTTTATAATTAGACAATTATACGAACATAATTTTGAACACAAGTGAAAAGAAAATAAGAGTAACTAATATTGAGATCATAATATTGATATTAACTAATTATTTTAATTTTTGTATCAAATCTGGTTGGATAAGAAGAAATCGTTTAACAAAGTAGACAACATTTATGTATGACTAAATGGAGCAATTTAAAAAAAATATATTTTAATTTGTCAATTAAGGATTAGAAAGTGTCATTAAAAAATAATGATTAATTATGAAAAAATATATATTTTTCATTATTTAGTCAATTTCAACGGTCAACTCGTTGGTATGGTGAAACGGACTGGACGTTGAAAAAGTTAATGGTTCCAAGAAGCAACCTGTTAGTAGTGTCCTAGATTGACAATTTGTGAAAATTTAATACATAAATAAAATAAGTTGTTACCTTTTATGAATGTAAAAGTATAAATCAATTTAAATTAATATATATAACTTAACTTGTCAAATACAAATTAGAAACGATCATTGAGAAATAATGATCTATGAAGAAAAAAAAATTAATCAAAACAAATTAACATATTAAAAGAGTAGAGGAATGAACTCAAATACCAACAATTGGCTCATTGGTAAATTCAAGCTTCCAATGGGTTACTTGTTGATATATCCTTTTGTATAACATATTGAGTAGATAATGCTTAATGTTTCATACTATATAACAAAATTTTCCAAACAGCGTGGTGGTTCGTATGTTACAAGCCTGCACAGTAGAGAGTGGGTTATAATCACACCTGGTGATATTATTTTCTGAAAATATCGCTGATTTAATGAAGCACGGGTGGGGCACGTGGTGGAGCGAATTCCAACGGTCCTTTAAAGCGTTCCAACGTGTTGACTGTTGGAATAGGTGAAATATCAATTGCCTAGTCTCCTCCTCTCCCAGAACTCGAAACTTTTGTTGTTCCTCGCACAGACGCGAAAAAATCACCCTCTTCCTTCCATGTATGATTTCTTCCTCATTTCTTAATTGTTTTTTTTTTTAAATTTGTCACATTTTGTTCGTCATTCAAAGGGGATTCTCGATTTGTATTTTTTTTCATTATTATAAGTTAGATTTTACTATTTTTGTTGATTCCGAAAAGTCTTTTTTTTTTTTTTTTCATTTTGTATGAATCTTCTTGATTTATTTGAAATATGTAGTGTTTTTTATGTTATATTTAAGTAGTTGCATGTGAGGGGACCAAGAAGGATGTTTATTTGTTGATTTTTTTTTTAATTTGAAATTTCTTTTTATTAAATTCTGAACAAAAAATGTATTCGTTTTTTAAATCCTTGTAGGTGTTCCTTGGCTGGGCCTTGTTTCTTCATGGCTCGGGCCTCTGTAAAAAAAAATGAATTTATTTTGTATTTTTTGCTTATTGATTATTTGTTTGTTGATTGGTCTTTATACATGTAGGTATTTTTCATTTGTTGAATTGAAGAGTTTTACTAACAATTTGAGGTAACTTTATTTTATTTTAATTTCTTTTTCAATAATAACCAGTAGAATTTCTTATCAAAGGCATATGAAAATTTATTATTTGTTGATTAATTCCTGACTATAAGATTTTTTTATTTGATAGGAATACATTGGTAAACTTAACTTATAAAAATGTGGTTAACTTAATTTCACATGGTATGTCAATTTCGCTGTCACATACATGAGCATGTCTTCTAATGATGAGATTTATGTTTTATAACTAAGATTTTATCTTGTAATTATCATGTTAGTAAAATGGTAAGCATTCTTTTTCAAGTAATATACGTACATGTACTTACAAAAAGTGAATATATATACATGTTTACCTAGTGAAATGGAAAGCGATCGGACTTGGATATATGGTCGGCGGTTCCATCCAAAAGGTGGGTTGCATGAAGAATGAGCTCTCGGTTTAGATATGTTCATTACTTTCACACTTAGCCTTCATTCATTTATGAGTGGGGTAAAATCAAATGTCCTTGTTCTAGATCTGAGAATATGAGATAGCATTGACTATGGTACGATAAACTATAATTGTTTTTCTTTTACTCTTGGAGAATTTGTCCAAAATTATATTTTGGGTCTAGGTGTTGTATTTATTTAAGTTCATTCTAATAAACAAAACCTAAGCTGCCTTAAAAAAAAAACTAGAATTGTTTTTTCTTAGACAAATTACATATTGCACATTTTGCTCATTTATGTTTATCTTATAACAATATGAAAAAGACCCAGAATGTCGAAAGCCTGGGCTGTATTAGCTTTACACGACCGTCAACACAGGGAAAGATGGATCGATTCCCTCCCAAAACATTAGATCAGTTATTGTAAGAAATTTTATGAAAATCAAAATTTAGGAATTATATTATGAATTGAAGCTACATATTTTTAATCATGTGCTTATAAATTTTTAGAAAACCATTGAAAGTCAACGCGAATCATATTCAATAGCACTATTTCTAATGAGATCTTTAAATCATACTACCTTTGTCTCATAAATATTTTTCCGTTTGACTTCTAAATTATGTTTCTCCATTGCAGGTAGCAAGATTACAGAAAAAGTTGCGGAAGGAGATAGTTAAGAAGAAAGCTCTTAAAGCTAAAGCTGGATTTATACCAAAATGATTGATGAAAAGTTAGATTATAGAAATGCATATAATTTCTCTAAGTTGTAGGTTGGTTATGCATATTATGTAGAATATATGACATTTATATGAGTAAGATATATTATGTTATTATTGGCGGTTTAAATTCTATTGTGATGTTATTGAATGTTTCAGTAGTAATTCTTGTGTTGAATGAATTTAAATGTGTGAATACTAGTTTAAGTAATGTATATGAATAAAAAATAATTTCTGCAAAAAAAAATGCATACCAACAGGCAACCCGTTGGTAACATGATTTATTCATAAATACCAATGGGTCAATTTGTTGGTAAGAAAATATCAACGAGTGGACCTGTTAGTAATTACAGTACCAACAAGTCGACCTATTGATATTAGTACCAACGAGCTGACCTGTTGGTATTAGTATCAACAGGTTGGCCAGTTGGTATTAGTACCAATAGGCAGACCTGTTGTTACTAGTATCAATGAGCAGACCAGTTGGTAAAGCTATACTAACGGGCTCACTCGTTAGTTCTATTATTCCGGTCACCGGATTTCGGTTCCAACGTGTTGGCCCGTTGGTTGAAAAAAATTAACCAACGCTCTATTCCGTTGGTAAGCACCATACCAACGATCACGTTTCAACGGGTAAGCCAATTGGTTTCTGCAATTAGCAACGAGTTGACCCATTGGTACTGGCCGTTGGTTTTGACAGATTTTCTAGTAGTGAAAGCTTGTCCTCCAAACCATCCTGAACAAACCCTTCTGGTTTTTTCAAAAAGATCTCTTCACTCAAATCACCATTGAGGAAGACGGTCTTTACATCCATCTGATGTAGTTCCAAGTCCATATTTTCTACTATAGCAAGTAGGATTTTGATGGAGTTGAATTCCACAACTGGTGAGAAAGTGTCTTTGAAAGCTACATCTTCCTTTTGTGTGAAACACTTAGCCACCAAAAGGGCTTTGTTTCTCTCGATACTTCCATTAGAATTTCTCTTAATTTTCAATCCCCATTTATTACCAATGGCCTTTCGGCTTTCAGGAAGATCAGACAACTCCCACACACTATTGATGTGCATTGATGCAACTCATCATTCATTGCACTTAGTCATCCTTCCTTTTGTGCACTAGCAAGAGCTACCTTGATGTTACTTGGCTCATCTATCTCAGATGACACCAAGTAAGTCTCACCTTCCGAGAGTCCCATTTGAACATCATGGATCTCTTCAATAAATGGTTGAATATCCTTACTAGGAGATACTTTTCCAACCATCATCGATCTAACCTTCACCATAGGTGAGTTCACCTCATTTTCATAATTTGCAACCGATATATCCTTCTTTGGAGTTTTCTCTACTGCATGGAATTCTGGCTGCTGCGGAAAGACATTAGCTTAGGCATATACTATATGTGCATGAACATTCCACTTACCTCATTTGACTGCCATGCTAACTATTTCTTCTATTTTATTCTCTAAAGCATCAACTACTTCATGTAACTTGACATTACAGTCATGAAGATCGCTTGTCTCTTGTTTCATCTTTTTCTCATTCTCTCAGAAAACACCTACTTCGTGTCGCAACTCCTTCACATCTTCAACTTCACGCCGCAACTCTGTCACCTTCAACTTCAATACGACAAGTTCCTTTTTCATGACACTTTTATCTTCACTCATCTGTCTCACAGAGCTTCAATCATTCTCTAAGGCATACTAACCCCTTCCAACATCTTCACCTGACTCATCATCTCCCATATACCTTTTATCTTCAGTTTTCTTCATATTTATTCAGACCCTGCATAATCATGAGAACTAATTAACACCACTCTCACAATAATAACAATATTAAACAATTTCATCATATTTGATAGTGGGTCATGTATAAGATGGTAATATTAGGAGAAAAGAAGACTATAGGTGCCATTCCTCTTGGAATTACAACCCCCGTGGAAACCTTTCGTAAATAAAACAGCTAGCATAAAATAAATGTATATTGTTCATTTCTAGCATAAAACATAATGTCAAAAAGAACTAATGAAAAACCTCCTCTATGTCTATCTTTGTACGAAGTTAGACCAACTGAATACATTGCACAATCAGATGCTTCCATTCAATAGATCCTTTACCATGCACCCTCATTATGCTCAATCCAAATTTTGTAAACTACAGTTGCTGCTAAACTCCTCCTCAACTGATTTTTAACTGAGTTCCCTTTGCAAACTCTACTCAACCTCCAACAGAACCTCCTCCAAACATAAGGAACATTAAACAATTTGCAACGAGCCATAACCTCCACTACAATCCTCCTGGAATACCAGTAATGAAAATACAAGTGATCCCTGGATTCACACTCTTCATCACAAAACCTATGTAGCAAGTATATCCAAGCAAGCTAGCCACATAATAACTGATGTTTTCGGAACATTCAAGGTCCCCCACACCAGCCTACTCTAGGACACTTTATCATAGTGCTCATAACAGAAAGAGTAGGTCTTCTTCAAAGAAAAAACACCAGTTTGAAATTTCTGCACAATGAACACCTCAAAGATAGCTCTCTGGTCTAAAATCTTCTTCCATACCACTGACACATCCTTTGATGAATTCATACGCCAGAAATCCTTGCCCTTAATGTAGTAAGTATGCACCCACTTCACCCAGAGATTCTACCTATCCATAATTAACCTCCAAATCTTCTTAGCACCAACAACAGTATTCCACTTTTATAATGAATAAATTCTTAATCCCCATTCAGACTTTGGACAGCAAGCACGCTCCCACACCATAGGAGACTTCTTTGACTCAAGATTACCAGCCGACAGAAAAGCCCTACAGGCTTGCTCCAACTGATTCAATAAATCCTTAGGCATGGGAAATAATAATGATTACTAGCCGACAGAAAAGCCCTACAGGCTTGCTCCAACTGATTCAATAAATCCTTAGGCATGGGAAATAATAATAACCAATAATTTTGGACACTAAAAATCACAGAATTGATCAATTGGATCCTTCCTGCATAGGACAAGAATTTTGTAATCTCAGAAGTCAGACAAGCCAGAATTTTCTCTTTTAAAGGTAAACAATGTTTCCCGAGGATCCTTGACTGCATCAAAGGAACTCTTAGGTACTTATAGGCAACTCACCTGTCACCACCCCTCTCCGGCTGGCATGGCGGAGGCATGCGGAAACGGTGCCAGAAGGCGGAAGGCGACGTCTCAGCGGAGTTCACCTTGATGTTGTGGACCCAAAACCCGGCCATTTAATTTTTTTCTTGGATCTTATATTTCTAACATGTTATTTTAAGTTTAAGGCGTTCTAGTTCTTAAACCCTAAACCTGCACCCGGACACACGTTAGCGGTTTTACAGAAATTGCGCAATCACAAGATATACAGTCCCAAATACATGAGAGAGGAGTAACCGCCCACTTCATTGGGCGAGAAGCTCCCCGATAAAGCAGAAATATACAATCATCCCGAATAACAGAACAGATAAGCAGATACTACGTGTATGTATGCGTGCTAGTCCTACAGAGCCAGAGTTTGTCAAAAATTATATACATACTGAGTTTGCTGGTGGTCGGTCAATACGAGCACCGACAAGCACCGCAAGACACCGCTGCTGCTGCTAAACATAAACCACAAAGAGTTAACTGTTAGTTGTTTCATATATACTCATCCAGAATAAGCAGAAACAGAATCAGAACCCAATCGAGGTCACCCCGAACTAAACAGAATCTAACTAAGGAGCTATAAGTACCTGCGGTACAAAACTACTGACAACCAAATGGAGCTACTCCGCTGGCTGCTGGTCAGGAGCTCCTGAAAAAGATAGATGTAAAGGGGTGAATCCTCGAAAAGAACTCAGTAAGGGCGGTGGTAAGATTAATGGATTTAAAACGTGAAACCTGCAGAAAAGGTTAGTACCCTGCACAAAATATATAAATATAATACAGACGTCTAGAGGACGAAACAAATATCGATAAGATAACCATGCAGATACGACAGTTCCCAGTGGCCGAAACCATAATTCTGGGGTCAGAATCAGATAACAAATGCATGATACCAGCAAGGGGCCTAGGTTCCCCCAGAACTGTCGTAATAACAGAATCTAATCATGCTTGATCAGATGTAGCAGAAACATAGCAGATGAGCAGAATTGCTCACAGAATACCAGAAAATCCAGAAATCCAGAACCTACACACCATTAATCTTACCACGTGACTAGCCCCGGGAGTCACCGGGCCCCACCCTCGGCCCGAGAACTAGCCTCAACTATCCTAATATATATGATAATACGCCCATAATGCATATTAAGAAAGTTGAACCCTTACCTAATAGCAAATCAGAAGTCAGAATCTAACGCGGTTATCCGAGCCACGAGCTAGCAAAAAATCCCGATCTGACCTACGCGGTCCAGAATTATAAGAATAATGCTGATAATTACAGAAACACAAAGGATCTTAATCACTTGATGAAAAATCCCTAACTTATGGCAATTTGTCATTAATTACCACTAACACCCCAAACTTTATCCAAAAGTCCATTTCGGCCCAGAAACATAAAAAGTGACATATTCACTTAGAATGTCACTAAAATCACTTTTTAACTTCAAAATTGATTATCTTAACTTTATTTTCACAAATTACACCCCAAGTCCGCAAACATTTTCAGAATTTTACGAATTGGCCCAAAACTTCACAAAATGGCCAAATTACCAGAAAGTCCTCAAATTTCATACTTAACCACAAAAAGACAATTTCTCCACTTAAATCCTCACAAATCCACATCAATATCCAAAATTTCTAAAAATGTGCAATTTGGCCCCAAAACTTCAGAAAGTGGCAAAAACACCATTTTTGCTCACTTTTTAAACATTTTAACATTAAGCATGAAAAACACCAAATTATTCCAAAATACATCAAAGTTTTGCCCATTTTCCAATTTCCACCCTAAACTTTTCCTTCAACTTTCAACAATATTTTCCTTGTTCAAAATCCATACTTATTCCACCAAAACCAACGCTTTTCCAAAGAACATCATCATACAAACCCACATCATAAATTCGGCCAACATGCTTCACCAACCAAAACTTGTTCTCCAAACTTTAAACCATAATTTTAGGAGCCCAAATGCATCACTAAAACACCACAACTTCATGCTTAATCAACCAACATCAATAAAACATTCAACATAAATTCGGCCCCGTATTAGAACTCCACATTCCATGATGATTCAAGGTTCATTCCAAGCATTAAACTTACTCTAAATGCACCCAAGAACACAATAGAAGCATGCTTTCAACTCGCTTCAAAGATTGATCATGAACATGATTTCCAACTTCATCCATAATCAACCAAAGCTTGAAACTAGAAAGGAAAAGCTAGTAGAACTTCGTAAACACCTCAAATACTAGCTTACCTTAAGGAGATTTGAAGAATTGGTTGAAGAAATTTGACAAGAGTTCCTCCTTAAGAAATCGACTACAAGAGAAAAGGAGGAAAAAATATGATTTTCATGTTCAAAACTTAAGAATATTAAGAAATCATCAAGGAAACTTCATTACCTTGCTAACCCTTTGATGAAATGGATGAATGTGTGAAGAACAAGGATGAACACCAAGAACATGAGAGAAAGAGAGATAGGCCGCATGTGAGGCAGAGAGAGAGATAAGATTTCTATTTTTATTTATTTTCCTTACTACTACTTCAATCATTTTTAATTCTTTTACTTAGATAATTGTAGGATAATTCTCCCAATCTTATCCCTTCGTCCTGAACCATGGCCCTTGGATTGGATTGTGTAATTCATCCAAACCATGAGAGAGTAACACTTGGATTCCACTTAGAATATTACATAACCTTATTTCCATAATTCCAACACTTGTAATATTAAGTCAACCTCATCCTTAGACCATGAATCGCCGGCCCACTAGGAGAAATGACCAAAATACCCTTCCTTCCAATTTTTCAAAAATAACCATTTTACCCTCTAAGACCAATTTTTTACAAAATGACCCGAGATTCACATAACGTTATAAATTGCTAAAATCCCGCAGAATGGGCTTCAAATAACTTCCCGAGACACGGAATCCATACACAATCATGTTCAATACATATAATTCAGAGTCCCGGTAATATTACAAAACTAACCTTCGGGCAAAATACATCAAAAAACCACCAGGCGCCCAAGGTGGGTGTAACAGTAGCTTCCGTCCCTAGTGAAGCTCCCGCCCAATCATTTGTCTTCTAGTCGTCGTGCTCCAGTGCTCCCAATTAGCTTCCTTCAGTAATTGGTCTTCATCAGCTCCAGCTCGAGCTCTAATTCAGTACAATACTCCAACAATTGTGCATCAAGAGTCCCAGTCACACAGTCAAAATTATGTATAAGTAAACAATATTGAACTTATGAAGAACGGAATCGAAAGCTAGGCCGAAAGTCATCATATACGCTTTATGACTCTACATTCCAGATTATTACAACATAGCTCTTAGTTCCCTTTTATATACGCTAGGTCTCCCGTTATGCAGCAATAACACTAGAAGAGACCATGCTAAGGGAACACGACCTTATGGCCGAGCCATTCAAGGATTCAACCATTCTTTTCCCAACCACAAACTAAACTTCACACAGTGATCACACATTAATATGCAAACACAGTAACCACACTGGGTATAACAGACACACAGTATCTACAACGGCGAACACGATACTGTGTAGTATTTATAATCTCTACATACACTACTCGTATACGTTGCTAACACCAACGTATATTCGGGTAGAAATCCACCATAGATCACTAAACAACTCAGTAATAGCATTCAACGTCTTCTCACTAACTATTCCATCAATTCAACTCAACAAAAGCCCAACTAAACATGAAAATCATCACAGATTATTGTTTATGCTCCCACTGTTGTTTAATAGAGTTTCTGATAATGAAATATCATAGAAAATCTTCAATAAATTAAGTACATTTTCGGCCCTTCTCAAAACACTAAGGGGATTCTTCTAGTTTATCATTCAATTCAGTAATTAACGAGAAAGCAAACTAAAACAAGGAAAATAAAATAGTTCTTCAGTAATTAGAATCACAAAGGACGCATTCATCAAGGCATTTTCGGTTGTTTCCAATTTCAACACAAGTTCCATAGACTCAACATGCAAAACTGTAGCTAGGAGCTTAAATCTCAGTAAAGGGAAAGGGTTCGCTGATTACCTCCCTCCGTCGCTGGCAATCCCGCCGGAGAAGCTGTCCTGGGTCTGTCTTCGCGTCGTTCGGCGAGCCTGACTTACCGACGCCTCCGTCCTTTTCCTCGTCGAGTTGCGTTACCAGCCGATTCCTCTAGCCCAGTCTTCACCGCCGCGTCGCCGGAGAGAGTCCTCCAGTCACCGGTCAACTCGCCTCGTCACGCGCTCCGATCGTCCTTCCCGCTCGCCATCGCGCTCTCTGTCTTCGCTTGCACCTCCAGAAGACGAAGAATCAGAGCTCCCCGTTGTCGCCGTCGCATTTCCGGTGGAGATCCGCCAGCCGCCGACCTCATTATTCGCCAGCTCGCCTTCTGGCCCTTTAAGATCGATCGCCGGGTCCAGGGAAAGAAAAAAAACGAAGAAGCGATCTCAGAAAGCACGAATCGAGTCCAATCCTGTTTTCTTCTTTTCTTTTTCTTTTTAAATAAATGTTCATATCTTTAATTTAATTATTTAGCCCTCCAACAAGTATAAGTTTGCCAATAAAACCCCACATGTCCATCTAGGTTTTGTCCAGCTCCTCATCTTCCTTCTTTGACAGTTTAGTCACTAACGATTAACGAACTTATTCACAGTTTAATCCTTGATAAATTAAGCAATATCAATATTTCTTAGCTCAGAGATCACCCTAAAGTTTACACTTCTGTTAAATCTTTCCAGTATTTTATTAATGCACTCTGTTATGACTAGTCTGGGAGGACGGATCATAACATATCTAATATAGCTTTAAGACCGAAACCTATGTCAAGCAGCTTATATTGTATCAGTTGATCTCAGCTAATTAAGTTAGGCTAGAGAAATTGTTGGGAAAATTCTAGAAATTCAAAAAAAAAAATTAGTACTAACATAGAATCGTACTACTACTATATATGTTATGTCGCATATGTGATAAAAAAAACCATTCACTGAAATATAACATGTACCAAGTCATAAGTTATCTGAACTATTGAGCGAGTCTCTATAGATGATCCAACTTCAACCTTTCCTTTATTGACCATGTTCTTAGCACTAACACCCTATATACTAAAATAAGAACATTAGAAAAGTATTAAATATTTTATAATTTATTTAAGCGAAGCAGATTTTACGAAAACAAAAAGGTGTATTACCTTAAAAGTTTCAGTTTCCCATTTGTTTTCAATTAACCATTTCCAATCAACTTCATCAACATCGTGACGATTCTTCTTTTCATGATAAGTAAGATGCAACTTGTAAAGTCTATTATTGTATTGTTCATTGACTTGATGCATAACCATGTCTTTCACATCTTCAGATAAGTTTAGTTTTTCCTATCATTCACAATACAACATACTTAATGAGAAAAGTTATCTAGTTAAATTGAAAATCAAACATGAACCAAATATTATATAGATAAGTGTACCTTTAAAACCGTCCAAATAACTTCCTTGTCAATGTCAGAAATAAAACACAAACTTTTCACTTTCAAAAGAGCATGTTATCGAATGCATATAGTTATTTCAGACTTCAAGGTAGCTGTATTTTTTCCACATACCATACCAAATGCGAACCCTATTCACCTTTTACTTTTTTCTTAGCAAGGACCTCATTTTTTGTAAGCCCTCGTACTCATTTTCGTCGGTTGGTTGGACCATCAGACATGGATATATGTATACCATGACTACCAGACCCACTTAGAACATATTCCATCGTCTCTGGCAGTAGAAAAAACATACTCAGATTACACATAATTGAAAAAATCTGAACCATGATCATTAAACAAAGAAAATACTTGTTCAAGGAGCATTATAAGCAAACAATAATTATTGAAAAAATTACATGTTATTTCTATGCAATCAATTTCGTCATATACAAAACATGGTTGATTCATTTCTTCCTGGAAATAACCAAGTAAAGTAAATAAAATGGTCGAGTCAATGAATACAACAATGTTACTACAAGAGAACCAGTATAAGTGCTTTTTATTTGAAGTCCCCATATATACCTACAGCCTTTGAATTCATTAGTCATCCCTCTGACAATATTGATTGGAACAAGTGAGGCCCAACAGCACTTGAAGAGTGCGCAAAATGTAAGAATCATTATCAATAGCAAGGACAATATTTGTTGTTTCTGTGCAAGTAATCATCCAAAAATTGCCAGTAAAAATGCACTTTAATAAAAAAAGAGAAGGTAAGTTGGTGAGAAAAGAAAAATAAAACTCCATTACTGTTTACCAGAGTGTAGACATTGGACTAAGCACTACAATGCATTCTTCACTTTCAAGATTTTTTTAGAATTCAAGAACAAATTCACGTGTATATATATATACACACACAAGTAGAACTTGGCGCTAAGTATTGGAGGGAATGAAATTTTAGTGGGAAAAATTGGAGAATTTTTCAGTAAAAAATATTACAAAAATTCAAAGGAAGACTTTCCAAATTGACATTTCTTGGAATGTAAAAGTTAATGAATGCAAAATCTTTGGCATGAAATGTCATGATTCCCATGTTTTCTTACATCATTTTCTTCCATTGGCAATACGTGGGTTGTTGAGGCAAGATGTGTGTGAAGCACTAATGGAGTTGAGTTCATATTTCACAAATTTATGTGCTAAGAAGATTAAGAGAGAGGACCTTGAGAAACTTGAGAAGTCAATTCCATTAACTCTTTGCAAATTGGAAAAGTTGTTTCCACCATCTTTTTTAGATATTATGCTGCATTTACTAGTTCACCTAGCTACCGAACCAAAAACCAGTGGGCCCATTCCATATAGATGGATGTTCTTTGTTGAAATTTTATACAAGAATTAAAATCATTTGTCAGGAACAAAGATCGTCCAGAAGGATCAATTGTTGAGGCTTACATTGTCCAAGAGTCCATGGCATTTTGCTCTAGATACTTACACGGGGTTGAGACACGTTTAAATCGTGTTGGGAGAAACTATGAAGGAGTTACA